>RJWH01003186.1:0-155302 GCA_004363575.1 Solenodon paradoxus | reverse complement strand
AAACAATGTGCTTCTGAATGACTCGGGTAAAAGAGGAAATCAAAGGGGGACTTAAAAAATATTTAGAGACAAATGAAAATAGACACACACTACCAGAATCTATGAGATGCAGCAAAAGCAGTACTAAAAGGAAGTTCACTGCAATCCAAGCCCAACTCTAGAAACAAGAAAAATTGCACAAAAGATAACCCAACATTTAAAACAACTAGAGAAAGAACAATTACAGGTAAGAATCGTAGAAAAAAGGAAATAATCAAACCTCAAGGAGAAATAAATGAAATAGAAAACAAAAATATAATCCAGAAGATCGATGAAACCAAAACTTGGTTCACTGAAAAACTGGAATTGACAAACCATCAGACTGACTCACAAAGAAACACGAAAATTCTCATGACCAGAATTAGAAATAAAGGGAGAGAAGTTACCACAATACCACAGAAATACAATACATACTAAAAGACTGTTAACAACTCTATGCCAACAAAATAAACAAACTTGAGGACATGGACAGATTTCTAGAAAAATAGTCTACCAAGACTAACCTGGAAGAATTGGAAAACCATAACACTTTATAAGGAGAGTAATTGAAAAGGTAATCAAAAGTCTCCCTAAAAATAAAAGCTCAGGACAGGATGGCTTTTTTAATGAGTTTTACCAAACTTTCAGAGAATACCACCTATATTCTCAAACTGTTCCAAAATAGTGAAGAACTAGGAACACTTCCAAACACTTTCTATGAGGTTAACATCACACTGATACCAAAAGCTGATAAGAGATGTCACCAAGAAAATTACAGACCAATATCTCTAATCAACACAGATGCAAAAATTCTCACCAAAGTATTAGCAAACCAAGTTCAACAATGCATTAAAAAGATTATGATGACCAAGTGGGATTTATCCCCAGAGATGCAAGGAAGGTTCAACATACATAAATCAATTATTAATGTAATACAGCATATTGACGAGAGCGAGGAGAAAACCACATAATCATGTCAATAGACAAAGAAAAGACTTTTGACAAGATTCGACACACATTTATGATAAAAAAAAAAACCTGCATAAAATGGAAATAGAAGATACCTCAAAATAATAAAGCTTATATATGACAAACCCACAGCCAACATCATAGTCAATGGCAAAAAATTGAAAACATTTCCCCCAAGGTCAGGAACTAGGCAAAGCTGTCCACTCTCACCGCTGCTATTTAATATACTAGAAGTCTTAGCCAAAGCAATTAGGCAAGGAAAGGAAATAAAAGGAATCCAAATTAGAAAAGAGCAAATAAAACCATCATTTGCAGATGACATCAAATATTTATATAAAGATACTCCCAAAAACTGTCTAGAACTCGTCAACAAACACAGTAAGGTGGCAGGCTACAAAATCAATGCACGAAAACCTACTGCATTTTTATACACAAACACACCAGAAGAAAATGAAATTACGAAAATCACAGTTTAAAATAGAAGTTAAAAGAATTAAATACCTGAATGTATACTTAACAAAGTAAATGAACTGTACAATAAAAATTAAAAGTACTTAAAAGAAATAGAGGAGGACACAAAGAGAAAGACATCCTGAGCTCATGGCTGAGAAGAATCTACATCATTGAAACAATCATCTTAACCAAAGCAATATATACATTGAATGCAAGCCCCATTAAAAACCCATGGACTTATTTCCAGGGAACAGAACAAAAAAAAATCTTAAAATCTGTATGGAATAAGAAAAGACCACAAACAGCCAAATTGATTATGCAAAAAAGACCGAATCTGGAGGTATTACACTCCTAGACAATGAGCTAAACTACAAAGTGACAGTGATCAAAACAGTATGGTATTGGAATAATAACAGAGGCATGGATCAGTGGAATAGAACTAAATCACCAGAAACTGACCCTCTCACATACAGTCAGTTAATCTACAACAAAGGAACCAAAAGCATACGATGGAGAAAGGAAAGCCTCTTCAATAAATGGTGTTGGGAAAACTGGACAGCCAGCCACATGCAAAAGAATGAAGCTAGATCACTCTCTAACACCATTCAGAAAAATCAACTCAAAATGACAAAAAACTTGGATATAAAACTGGAAATCATAAAAATTCTTGGAAGAAAACACAAGAAAGACATTTCATGACATCAGCCTTAGACACTTCTTTGGGGACACAAATCCAGCATCAAGGGAAATGAAAAGAAAAATAAACTGAAACTACATCAAACTAAAAAGCTTCTTTACAGTGAAAGAAAACATCACCGAAACAAAAAGACTACTTACTGAGAGAAGACATTTGCATGCCATATTCTGAACATGGCTTAACACCCAAAATATACAAAGAATACATAAAACTCAGCAAAACAGGCACTCTAATTAAAAAAAAAAGGGGGGGGGGGCGAGAGACATTTTTCCAAAAAGGATAAACTGATGGCCAATATGCAAATGAATAGATATTCCTACTCCTGGCAATCAGGAAAATGCAAATTAAAACAAAATATCACCTTACACCTCAGAGACTGGCTATTATCCAAAAGTCTGGAAACAACGTTGATGAGAATGTGGAAAAAAGGGAACACTTTTACACTGTTGGTGGAAGTGCAAACTGATGCAACCCCTATGGAAAACAGCATGGAGAGTCCATATAAAGTTGAAAATGGAAATCTCAGATGATCCCACCATCCATTTCTGGGAAAAAAAAAACAAAACAAAACAGTGATTTGCAGAGATGTATGCACCCCCATGTTTAAAGCAGCCCTACTCACAATAGTTATTACAGTTACTACTGGAAACCAACTAAGTGCCCAACATTAGACAAATGGATAAAGATGTGGTACATACACACAATGGAATAGTACACTGCCCTTAGGAAGAGATGAAATCCTGTCATGTTAATCAACATGGATGGCTCCAGAGGGGATTATGCTAAGTGAAGTAAATAAAGATAACAGATAACATCGCTCATAGGTGGAATATGGACAAATAAAAAACAAAGGAACAGATGAAAATAAAAACACTTGGACACCTGCAATAGGACTGAAGTTACCAATGGGGAATGGGGAAGGGGAACAGGGTGAGGGGTAGAGAAGTGCAGGAGCAGGATATGTTGCAGAACACTCCGGAACATTAATAAAGAACACTTGGTGATTTGGGGGAGATGAGGGTGTATTTATATATATTTGAGGATTGGGAAAGTGCACATATACACAAACTACAAGAGTGACTTTGTTTTAATTTGTAAAAGCAAACAAAGCGGAGGGAGTCGGGGGAGGAGGAGAAGGAGAAGAAAAAAACGCAACTGGAATAAAAACAGAGATTTAGATCAGTGGAATAGAACTGAATCACCAGAAATAAACCTACACGTATGGTCAGTTAATTTACAACAAAGGAGCCACAAGCATAAGACAGATAAAGTCTTTGCAACACATGATGCTGGGGAAACACAGCCACATGCAAAAGAATGAATCTAAGATCACATCACTCACAAAAGGTAATTCAAAATGGATTAGAGATTTGGATGTAAGAAGTGAAACCATAAAATACTTAGACTATAACATAGGAAAATATACATATCACCTCAGAAAGATCTTTGGGGACTCAACTCCAGCTGCAAAGGTAGCAATCAAAAATAAATAAATGGGACTACCTCAAAGTAAAAAGTTTCTGCACAGCGAAAAGACACCACCAAAATGAAAAGACATCCTACTGACTGGGAGAAGATATCTGCACATCATATATCTGACAAGGGCTTAATTTCCAAAATACATAAGGAACTCAAAAAATGTAGCATGTCCTTCAGAGTAGCAACTAGGTCCGTCACCTCTGGCTGAGGGCAGTCCACCTGAGCAACTTTACAAAATAAGTGTTTCTTCCTCCTCTCTCTTCCTGCCTGCCTCTCTCTACCACCTGTCTTCATCCCTGCCTGCATCTTTCCTTTAAAAAAAAAATTTATTTGAATAAATAACATTTTATAAACATTAGTTGCTCTACTCAGGATTAGTTATAGTTTTCTTTAATTCAAAATATATAAAAGAACAAATATAATAACAAATGTTCTTATTCCCATTCTTCAGAAAACTGCTAATATTACCCAAAAACAACTAAATTAATCCTTTAAAATCCCTGAGTCCCAATCTCCTTTCTTATTTTCTTACTTCCCAGAGGCAATTACTTTTCTACCAATCCATTTTCATATAGTTATACAATACAGAGAGAAAAAATACACACTCATCAGCAACATATAGAAATCATTCCTAAGTGGTTTTATACTTTTGTAACATTTATCATACTTCCTGATGCAATGTCATATACTTCCTATAAATACCAAAAGTTCTAGTGTACTTACATTACATTAATATTTTTCCCAATTTTTCTATCACACAGTGCTACAAAGTTGTTGAATTTGTTTTTGTTTTTATTATATATATATAAATTCTTTTTTAGGAAAGGTGCAGGCAGGAATGAAGGCAAGTAGGCAGGCAGGAAAGTAGACAAAGGAGGAGGAAGCATCTTTATTTTACTTTTATTTTTGCCCTCACCCCAGGGCTTAAACCCAGAGGTATGTGTCTTGCTCCTTCAGAGGCGACTAACTGTGGCTCCACCAGTGCTCATCTAAGATTATTCTAATCAAGCTAAATAAAGATGATTATTAAACTTCTAACAAAGAAAGGCAAAATTCTGCAAATCATGATTGATTTTCACCAGGTAATAAGTGAAATAATTATCACTCCATTTTTAAATACAACTACAAACTAATCATCCAACTATCAAAAATCATCTACCTTTAAAATAAAATATACATAGCATAAAAATGAAATCCATACCAATATTTCTAACAAAAAACTATGTATATGGAAATAAGCACAGAATGTTTGTGGGGAAAAATGTGCCTTGTTTATGACATACACTAGTTTCCTGAAATTTTCTTAAAAATTCAGATATTGATTTGTTGCCACCTACTGGTTAAATTCATATTTGAAAGTCATTCATATCAAATATTCACACAGTAAATATAAAATAAAAAATACTTTGGCAATGCTCTTTATAATGTTTCACTAAGCTACTACATATGTCCCTTTGGAGAAGTTTTTAAGGATATATCATGAGTCGGTCATATTTTTACTTTTAAAAATATCCTCTCATAAAATTTTTATCACTGTGCTGTACTATTTTAAAACCAAAATGCCATTTTAATTGGTGAGAATGTAAAACATTTAATTAAAATATTTTCAGAAGTATTTGTTACTTTTCTTTCTTTACAATTCAAATGTTTAGCACCAGAATACTAGAATACTGGAGCTAAAAAATTTAGATTATCATCTTTTTACAGTTAATTTGCTAGAATCAAGATGCAAAACAAAAGGTTTGTAGTTATATTACAATTATTTATTTTGCATTGTATTATCCTTTAGTCTACAGCTGTTCCTTTTTATAGACAACTGTTGGTTGAAGAAAAGAAGTCAGTTGGGCTATTGCACTGCCCTTTTTTTTTCTTTTCTTTTCTTTTTTTTTTTTTAAGGAAAGGTACGAGCAAGAATGGAAGGAGACTAGGCAGTCAGGAAAAAGAGGAGGAAAATGCATTTTATTTTTCTCTCTATTTAGTTATTTACACTGGTTGTTTCTCCTGACCCAGGACTCAAATCCAGTGGTATGTGACCTGCAATCCTTCAGAGGTGATTAACCTAACTGCTACTCCATCTGGGCACAACACATGATTTTTTAAATTATCTGTTTTACCTAAGAATCTCAAACTAAAAGCACTGACCTTAAATGCTACTGTTCCAATTAAGTAACTTGTCCAAATTAGACTTTAAATGTCTTCAATTACAAAAGAAAAATCATAATTTCAGTCTGACTGTAAGTAGGGCATATTTTTTCTTCCAATAGGTTGTTGCTAAAATATTTTATAATTACTGATATTTGATATTCACTTTCTTTTAACTTGTCTTGATTATAATAATTTCCAAAGAGTTTTCAATTTTTCAAGAAGACAGAAATAATAAGCTTTGTTCTTTCTAATTCATATGTGTTTTGCTTGGTTTTCATCTGACTGCATTAACATTTTTAGAATGATACCAATCAGCATCAAGGAACAATCAAATTATTCTTGTGACATGCTCCAGTAGACTACTGCCTTATTAGTTCACTGTGGCACAGTCCACAAACATCCCAGGTTCAAGACCTGGGGCCATGGGAAACAACCAAGATGAACAACTAAACTAAGTAAGTAAAGTAAAATGCTTCTCTACCTTCTCTCTCTTCTATCTACCTGCCAGCTCACATCCCCGCCACCTACCTACACCTGTTTTTTAAAAAAATCTAATTCCTGATTTTAATGGGAATACTAACATTAGCAACATTTGCCAAGATCATGACTATCTTGTTAAGACTTATTTTTAATTATTATTAAGTAATCAATTGAATGAAAGGTCTTTGTATTTGTATTTTAAGTTTTCAACAGATATTAAAACCTGCTCCTTTAATCCATTTTTGTATTAATGAAAATCCTGTTCTCAAGCAAAGACTAATAAAGTAAAATTTCACTTTTATGTATAACCGCTGTAAATAGTATTTAATGTCCTATGCCTAAAAAACATCTCCAGAATTTTGAACAGAAGTATATAGGGCATTTCTTTTTATTAGTAAAAGGATTCCAAGGTACTACACCTCGTGGGTCAGGCAACTAAGACAGCTGGGGTGCGAATCATGTAAAGTCTAAGGATGATCTCTAGGCTTGAGACCCAGAGCAGGGGAAGAAACCAAAATAAAATTAAAAAATACTTCCTCCTCTTCCTTCCTCTCTTAAAAGATTCCAGACTAGTTAAGATTCTTAAAGGTTTACTTCAGTCACCTCATTCATTGATCCAGATACTACCTACCAGACACACAGGGAATACATGAGTTCAAGAGACAACTTCCACCTTCAAAGAACTCATAATGCCGTAGTGTGTCAAATAGCATAAAAAAATACTGAAGAAAGATATCAATCTGATACTTCCAGAAGAATTCAGAAGGTAACAGCTGAGTCTTGAATTGTTAAGTGACATTTATTAACAGCAGTTCTCAAAGTCCACAGACTCCGGTGGCCCCTGAGAATACTATTAAAATACTGCTCTGGGGTTTTGCTTTGCTTTTTATCAGCATGAGTCAGGGCAATGATCTTTACATGTAGTATAGCCACTGTACTCTTTACTACAATTTTTTAAAGTTTTTTAAAGATGCCTTTGTTTAATTGTATTTTATTGAAGGAACATTGTATTGTATTATATAGGTTTAAGGTGTACATCACCATAAATCAACATCTATACATAATATATTAGGATCCCCACCAAGAGGCACACCATGGTGCCTTATCATCTGGGTCCAAAGCCTCCGAAACTGCATAATCCACATATATCCCAATGAAACAAGATGAACAACTAAGTAAAATTAAATAGATGCTTCTTCCTTCCTTATCTGTTCCTGCTTGTCAGCTCACCTTCATTCCTGTCTGTACCCTTGCTTTATTAAAAAAAGAAAGAAAGAAAAGAAGAAAGGAAGGAAGGAAGGAAGGAAGGAAGGAAGGAAGGAAGGAAGGAAGGAAGGAAGGAAGGAAGGAAGGAAGGAAGGAAGGAAGGGAAAGAAAGAAAGAAAGAAAGAAAGAAAGAAAGAAAGAAAGAAAGAAAGAAAGAAAGAAAGAAAGAAAGAAAGAAAGAAAGAAAGAAAGAAAGAAAAGAAAGAAAGAAAAGAAAAAGCACCACCAACAATCCAGTTTTCACCACAGTTCCCCCCTTTTAACCAATCAGCCTCCCTACTCCTTCCCTTTTGGTGACCACATATTTGGCCATATAGATTAAAAGTCTATTTTTCTTTTATTTGGTTTGCTTTCTCTATATACCCCTCAAGTGAAAACATACAATGGTTGTCTTTTTCATTCTGCCTTATTTCACTAAGCATAATTCCCTCTAAATCTATGTTTTTCCAAATGGCAGGATTCCATCTTTTTAACAGCCGAGTAGTATTCCTCTGTGCGTGTGTGTGTGTGTGTGTGTGTGTGTGTGTGTGAGAGAGAGAGAGAGAGAGAGAGAGAGAGAGAGAGAGAGAGAGAGAGAGAGAGAGAGAGATCCATTCACCTATCAATGAACACTTAGGTTGTTGCCACCTGTCTATTATAAATAATATTGCAATAAAAAGAGGGATGCATGTCTCTTCAAATTAGTGTTCTTGTGTTTTTCATATAAATGTCCAGAAGAGGAATAACAGAATGGTATAAAATTTCTATTTTGAATTTTTTGAGAAATTATCATACTACTTTTCATTAATGGTTACACCAATTCATACTCCCACCAACAATGCATAAGTGTTTCATTTTCTCCATAACCTCACCAACACTTGCTATTTCCAGTCTTTTGGGTAACAGTCTTTCTTACAGGTGAGTTATCTCTGTTTTGCTTATAAACTATTTTCAGTTGAAAGCAAGGTAACCTCAAGATTCTTCTAATATATTTTTACTCTCCTCCCCTCCAGTATTTATATTTTTGGAGTCTTGGTGCTTCTTAGTGGGGTTAGATTTGCTTTCATATTACAGAAATCCCTTTAGTTTTTCTTAGCAAGACTGGTTTAGTTATGGTAAACTCCTTTAACTTTCATTTTTCTAGAAAGCTCTATTGTTCATTCTTCAATTCTAAGTGATAATCTGAAGGAGTCAAGATTTCTTATTTGGAAATCCTTTTCTTTACGCACTTTGAATATACTGTGTCATTTCCTTCTGGTCTCTCAGTTTCCACTCAGAAATCCACAAACAATTTTATAGGGATGCCCTTATGTAGGTGACTGTCTCTGCTTTTAAGATTCTTTCTTGATTTTTTTTTTTTTTTGGTCATTTTAATTACAATGTGTCTTGGTGTGTGTTTGTTGGGTTTATTTTGTTTGGAACTCTTTTAGTTTCCTAAATCTGGGTATGTTTCCTTGCCCAGGTTAAGGAAATTTGCAGCTACTATTTCTTCAAATATTATTTCTTCTTCTGGAAGCACAATGATACAAATGTTGCTCCTCTTAAAGTTATCCCATAAGCCTCCCTGCCTCCCTCCCTTCTTTCTTCCTTTCTTTCATGAAGGAAGCAGCGGGGGAAGGAAGGCAGGAAGAGAGGAAGAAGCAGCATTTTCTTAATTCATTTTGCTGTATGTGTACTGCTTCTCAGGTAGAGATGTGACATCTGAGCCATGCTTCCATTTCTTTTTATTCTTTCTTCTCTTTGCCGGTCTGTGTGGGCACATTCTACTGCCCTATCTTCTACCTCACTGATTTGATTGAAGCTTTTTCCAGTCTATTGATCAGCCGATCTACTGTGTTTTTTAATTCAGCTATTGTATTCTTCAGTTCTCTAATTTCTGTTCGGAACATTCTCTTATTTTCTCTAGTTGTGTTGTATGTAGATCTTATTTTGTTCATTTATTGTTCTCCTACCTTCAGTTGAGTATCACTAAAACCGTTGCTTCGAAATCTTCAAATCGTTTACTTAATTCTGTTGCACTGGATTTTTTTCTAGCATTTTGCTTTGATCCATCATTTGGGGTAAATACGTCTCTCCATTTTATTCAGTACTCTATTCCTATGGATTAGGCTAAAAGGCTTTCTTTCCCTGTCTTAATATAATGGCCTTGTGTTAGGATCTGAGGTTCTAAGACAAAGGCCTGGAGCTCAGCTGCAGAGGACCTGGGGATTATAGACAACAACCAAGCAGGCAGGCAAGTGGGTTCAGCAGAAGGCCCAGGCTAGGAAGGAGCAGCTCTTTCCCTGACTATTGAAGCTTCTCTTCCCTGAGAGACCTGCCACATTTGAGTTGGAAGCTTTGCAGCAAAGTACTAGCTGCTTATGACAGGGTTGCAGGCTCTGGCTGCCTGCTGCTACTCTCTATTATTGCTGCCTCGGTAGTCAGGAGAACCATAACCAAGAAAATGAACTGTGTCTTAAGCCACAAGCACTGCTGAGGGCAGAGGGGTGGGGATTTTTACCTCTGTCCCTATTCCAATAAGGTATTCACCAGTAAGATGTCATACAGAAAAGAGCCTCAAGAGGACAGTCAGCGGCAACTCCATTCACTTGAAGGCTATTCCTCCCCCAGTTTTTGGTTCAACAAATAAAAATCCTTCAGTTATGTCTGTGCATGCATCTGTCAGTTCCCCATGTTCTCTATCCTGCATTCTCTACTCCCATGTTCTCTATCCTGCATTCTCTACTCCCCAGAGTCCTACTTTCTCCAAAGGAAAGCCCCTATGTTTTCAAAACCAGGATGTACACACTTTCCTCTCCAAAACAGCTCCCAGGTGCTGAGCACCTGACGTAGGAGTAAGCCCTCCAGTCCCAGGCAAGAGGCTCTGTGTCACTAGTGCTGCTCCTGCCCTTAGGTTACAATGTCAAGGTAGTATTCTTAGTGAGACCCTGTTCTGACTTTTCCTACTGTTTGTGATGTTTTTGTTTGTTTATAATCACTTTTCCTTGTGCAGATGCTGGTCTCTTGTCCTCAATTTTTATTTTTGATTAAAGGAAAGGTGCAGGCAGGAATGAAGGTGAGTAGGTAGGCAGGCAGAGAAGGAAGAAGAAATATTTATTTTATTTAGTTGTTCATCTTGGTTGTTCCCCTGGCCCCTGGGCACGAACCTGGGTCATTGGGATGTACATGGACTATGTCCAGTAGCCTTATCTGCTAGGCCCCAGGGCATGCTGTCCTTGGTTCTTTTCCAAAGGTCTTAGTTTTATCTAGATGCAGTTTTGCTGCATCTCTGGGAAGGAAGGAAGCTCAACATGTTGCCAGTCTGCCTTCTAAGATGGTGTACCATACAATAAAAGCTAAAGATACACTTTCCACTTAAGATCCTTATTGAAGACATAGATATTATTTTTTATTATCTCTAGTCGCAACGTATTTTTTAAATTGTGTAACAAAATGGAAAATGCAAAATAACTACTGCTGCACACCAAAATATGATGTCATTCTCAAGAACACCACCTTGAGCCACTGTTTTGAGTTGTGAGGTGAGCTAGTCACACTTTTTTCATGGAACATCATTTTTAAAGAACTGACATAACATCATCTTATTTAGACTTAGGTATACAGCAGACATTTTCTTAAAAATTAATTAAGAGGACACTTCCCCCACTCTGGCTCGGGCAGCTAAAGTGCAGGCCATGAAAGGGCAGCTAAAGTGCAGGCCATGAAAAGCCAATCAACCTGGGTTGAGACCCAGGATGAGAGACTATTGAAAAAAAAAAAAAAGGGTTAATGAGGAGAACCTATTAATTAAAGAAAATACAAACCAAAAGTATTTGCTGCCAACGATAAAATCCAATTTTTTAAGACAAAAATCAGAAACTGGGTGGGGGGACAGGGGCAGTGTTTGTTTTTAAAAGGAGTAGTAAGAGAATTTTTATTTATTTAATTTGGTTCCTCACAAACACACACCCCCATCCCAGTCCAGAACCTTATACTTTATGTAAACCACCCCAGCCATCTCAGTCACCTGAGCCACAGACACACCAAAATCAGAAATTTTTTCAACTTTTCTCTGTCACTATAAGCATGTCAAGTCTCAATATTTGAAAACTTTTCTAGGTGCACCATGGTGGCTCAGGCAGACTAAAGATGGGGCATAGCTCACATGAAGCCCAAGGATCTGGGTGAAGTCATTCAGGCAGGGGTGGGGGTTAAATAAACAAAAATGCTTCTTCCTCCTGTCTCTTTCTGTCTGCCTGCTTGCCTGCCTGCCTTCATTTCTGCCTGATTCCTTCCTCTTAAAATAAATTCTGATGAAATATTAATTCTGATGAGTTATATTTGGATATTATATTGAAATATTATAGTTTGATATGTGTCAACATTTATTAGATCTACACAACTCAGTAAAGCTAGTATTTTCAAAATGGCCATGCATGACGTAACAATCACGTAAGGGTGAGGAGTCACTTAAAATATTAGAAAATCAATATAATATACGGAAAGTTCAATATGAGTTTTAGTTTCACAATGCAGCTTTTCTAACAATCTTTCCTCTAATACTTATTTAGTTTCGTAATAAAAATTGTCCACAATTATCTAAAAAGGTTATTAAAGTATTCTATCTTTTCCAACTAAATGTATGTCCAAGTAAGAAACTACAAAACTCCAACCATCTTCTATTAAGTCAGAGATTAAAGAAACTTGCAAAAATGGAAAACAATGCCACATATCTCAGCAAATTTGCTTTCAAAGTTTTTTCATTAAAAAATGTTGTATGACTATGACATGATCATTTTTAAATAACAATAAATTTGTTTATAAATAACAAGTTTAATTTTTTTAAGAGAGGAAGGAAGGGAAATGAAAAAGAGAAAGGAAAGATGAAGGGGAGAGGGAGGCAAGAAGACAACTTGCTCGCTTATTTGTATTTATTTATCTATCTGTCTTGATTGTTTTCCCAGATCCTTAGGCTTTTCACGATCTATACCTCAGCCACGGGTTTCGTATTTGAGCCATCAGGGCACACTTTAAGCTTAATCTCTAGTACAGTAAATATAACAGATATAACCCATATAAACAAAAGCTCTTTATGAAGCCTCCATCATTTTTTTAAGTGTATATAGGGGTTCTGAGACCAAAATGTTTGAGAACTTTGTTACATAAATTGAAGAAAATGGAATGAGAATATTCACTCTATGTTGTAGTTTGAGGAGGAAAATAAGCTACAATATATAGAGTGGTTTTATTATCTTTCACTGTAAATGGTACATGTATCCCTAGCAATCTCACAATATTCTTCCATAATCTGTTGGTACTAATCTATAAACTCTGAAGAAAACAACCATGAAGGTACTTAACAAAAATCCAGTGACAGAAGGAAAGGGAAAGGTAGGGGCAGGCAAAACTGTTGAAGGGTTCAATTATATGGTGATAAATAGAATTGGATTGCTGGTGGCAAACTTAATGTATAGATGTTGGTTTACATTAAGGCTCACCTTATACCTACATAATGTTATGACACAATTCTCCTTCAATAAAAATTTAAAATTAAATATCCAGCTGCACCTTGGTGGCCTAGCTCATAAGGCCACTGTAATCCACATACATACCAAGGACTCATGTCTGAGACCTGGGGCCAGAGGAAACAACCAAATTGAACCGCTAAATAAAATTAAAATGCTTCTTCCTTGTCTCTCTTCTTGCCTTCCTACCTGCCCACCCTTCACTCCTGCCTCTTATCTTTCCTTTAAAAAAACTAAAGATAAAAAAATCAGTGGCTTTCTTATGAATAAAGGATATGCATTTTTATCATGAATTTTTAACACTTGGGGATTTTTGAACTGAGATCATCTATTAATCTTTGGAATTCCAGTTGTGATCACCAAAATAAGAAAAACTTAACAACTCCCCTTTAAAAAAATACAGAAGATTTCAGAAATTATGTTATTCTCAGTGCTAATTACCCAAACATAAAACACTTCAAACAGCAACCACAACAAAATTCTGAGGGTTGTTCTAAAATATCAAATAACATTGACACTGTTAACAGAAACAACTTGCAAAAACAGCTACATCTAAAAGAACGAAGTTTAAAACATACTCTATAAATTTTAATAGACTTAAAATTAACACTTCAAGTTTCCTAACAATGATGGGAATCCTTTCTAAAGTGCAAACTTGGTCTATCTTTTTCAATAATATCCTTTAAGCACAGCAATTTAAGTCTAATTGAAATAAAGTTCAGGAGTAATGAAGGCTGACAAGTAGTTTCTGCTTTTAAATTTCCTAAAGAACCTTAAAGTTCCACTGAAAGGACAATGAAGAAGTTGGCACTGACCATCTTCCGATTTTAATTCACAGGTAAAATCCCAAAATGATCTCACCCGCTTCTACCTAACCTTATCCACTTCCAAAGACTATCCAGGTCCAAACAAATTGCCTAAATATCCAGAAAGACTCCATACAGCCAAGACAAGAGGGTAGAAAAAAATGACCGTTACCTGGATAACAGATGTCAGTCTTTATCATTACTTCTACAGACAAATTGTGGGCTTCTATGACATCTAGATAGTATTTAGATGAAAGTTACAAATATTTATCCCTTCAAATAAACAAACAGAAACTATTCTACCCTAAGAGATAAGTCTTTTAAAAATAGGAAATGTGAGGTTTTGTACAATGTAAAATATTTCCTACCCTCTGATCTATTGATTTGAAGTTACTTCATTCACCCTGTCAGTCAGAAAAGCCTACAGCACAAAATACAAACTGAAAAGTAAAACTTTCCTCAAAAAAGGATAGTCATTTCCCAAATTGGATTCTCTTTATGTAGCCATATTTATACTCACAAAATAGCCCACCACTGGTTAAGAAAAATCTTATTAATCTTAAAACTGGTGCTCCCTGGTGGAATGGGGGGGGGGGGGTTTAAGCGCAGTCCACATACATCCCAAGGTCCCCAGTTCAAGACCTGGGACCAGCAGGAAAAACCAAGACGAACAACTGAAAATAAAGTGCTTCTTCCTCCTCTCTCTTCCTACCTGCCTATTTCTGCTTGCCTTCATTCCTGCCTGCACCTTACCTTTAAACCAACAAAATTCTATACATGAAAAGTATGTAATTATTTTTTTCAGACAAATTTTAGGTCCTTCACAGATTTTATCTAAGCTATTTGGGAAAAAGATTAAATGTTAATCTGTTATAGCCAATTCCATTCAGAAGAAATGGGAGGAGAGTTAGAAAGTTACAGTGAGAGAGCACCCCTGTGACTCAGGCAGCTTAAGGTACATGTAAAAGCCCAAAGACGGGGTTTGAAATCCAGAGCCACATGGGGGGGTAGATTTTTTTTAAGTTACAGGGGCGCTCACCGGGTCAAAGGAAAAAAAGATTCAGGGGGAGAAAGTTTAAAAATGTAAGCAGCTTCAGAAAAATCTCAACTGCCTCACATGGGCCCTTGTCCCTGAAGGACAGGATCCTCTGTTACTGGGTTCAGGACTCAAATTTCAAAAAACTCAAAGTTTAAATAATTCTGGGGGCAGCCCTTTGACTAAGGGAAGAAAGAGGAGACCTGCCACCCCAACAGCCAAACTTCCACTAGGCACCCTCAAACAATACTGCGAAATTCAGAAAAATCAAATTAGAGGAATGTTTCCAACAGACGGTAAAGAACAGCAAAGAAACAACACAAGTCCATCAGGCAGGGTAAAATGACTGACTAGTACCTTGATATTTTGTGAATATACTGCAGAAATCCACAACTTTTGATATAAAATAAGACCACACCAGGAAGTTTTTTTTTCCATTTTTTTAATAATCTTCCATTTCTTCAACTCTTTTTGACTGTCATGCAGAGTTGTAATCAGCTGTACCTTCTAAAAGTAGCATAAAGCCACCATAATGAGTCATTTCTTTATCAAACGGACTCTAAGACATAATTAAATGACTTTTTTCCAAAGGCTATCCTTTCTGAGTTTATGCTCAGAATAAACAAAATAACTTAAGGTACAAATATAACTGAAGAATACATAATATAGTATGACTCAATTATTGCCTGCCATGGACAAGTACTCTAAATTCTTTCCATAGATAACGTTACCCCCACAGAAATCTCAGGAAATGCCAACAACAATGGTTCCTTCAGTCAGGGGTGATTTAGATGTATATCCCTCCCTCTCCCTCTGCCCAATGCCCAGGGAAATCTGGCAATGTTTGAATGTCAGACTCAGTGGCTTGAACTGGCATCTATAGTGATCAATTTATAAAATCCTGTCTATTATCATTCTCCATTTTACTGATAAAACAAGCTCAGAGAGATTGAGCAATTTATGCCTAATCCATACCATTGCAGGTCTAATTCCAGAATTCACAATCATAACCATGATTTATGTAAGCTATAATTATAATAGAAAATTAAATATTAAAAAATATACCAATAGTACCACAAAATAAATACTAGCGATACAGACAAAAACAAAGGAACTGATGAAACAAAACCAATACGTGGACACTTGCAATAGAACGTTACCAAGAGGGAATGGAACAGGGGTCTGGGGGGAGTAGCAAGTGGTAACAGAGTCCAGTGGACAATGCTGAAGAACATTTGGTGAGGGGAGGGTATGTTGATACATATCAAAGGAATGAAGAAACTATACATATAAGCTTATTTTAATTAGTAAAACAAAGTTACTGCAATAAAATACTTATAAAAAAAAAAAAAAAAAAAAAAAAAAAAAACCTAGAGGTTGTGTGCCCTGGTGGCACAGTGGATAATACCACCAGACACCATCCACATATATCCTAAGGATCCAGGTTCAAGAACTGTGGCCAGGAAAAACAACAACAACAAAAAAAAGACTAAAATAAAAATAAATAAAATGCTTCCTCCTGCTCTTTGTGACTGACTGCCCTCCTGGCTACTTGCCTTCATTTCTGCCTGAACTTTTCCTTTAAAATATATATTACAGATAATATATAAAACATATATTAGAGACAAATCTGACAAAAGGTGTATAAGGTCTGTACATTAGAAACTATAAAATGCGAAAAGAAATTAAATAAAAATAAATGAATATAGAATTATATCATGCTTATGAAGCAGACACAAAATTGCAGACGTGTCAATTCTACCCAAATTAATCTGTATTTCCAATGCAATCCTAAACAAAATAACTTTTTTGATATAATTTGACAAGCTGATCCTAAAATTCATAAAAATACAAAGGACCGTGTACAAAAACTCAAAAATTAACAAATTTGGAGGACATACACCACTTGACTTCAAGAGTTTATTTTGTTTTCTGTTTAAATTAGGAAGGAAATCAGGTTGGAATGAATGAAGAGAGAAGAAAGAAGCATTTTTATTTGTTTTTTAAATTAGTTTGTTGGGGAGTCAAGATGGCAACCTGGTAGGAGTGAGGTCCATATCCTCCTTATTCTCCAAAAACATTTTAGAAAAGCAGGCACAGAGGCTATAGAGACACAGCATCAACCATGACATAAAGGACAGACAAAAAACATCAGGGTCCAGAGCTACACCACAGATTTGGGATTTGGGTGACAAAAGAAAGGGTGGAATCTCAGGAAGAACCAAGCCTGCCAGGAGTCACAATAGCAGCAGAGCACCCACCCAGTAGGACCAGGACAAGGAGTCAGGGAAGAGGGTCTTGGTGAAAGGTGGTAGGAGGACTGGTGTCCCAGTGGTTTGAATGGGAAGCCTGGCAAGGAAATTATACTGGGCGCTGCCATAACCAGAAAGCATTTAGGGAAATCCCTCCACCATATTGCACCAGAGTTGTCTCAGAACCAGAAATCCCACCCCCATTCTAAAGGAAGAGCATCTCTCAGACGGAGAAACTGTCAACATTACCCACTAGTGCCACCCAGTGACAGCTTTTGGCAAGATTCAACACCCATTTATGATTAAAAAAAAAAAAAAACTGCATAAAATATAGATAAAAGCCACCTACTTCAATACAATAAAGGTCATATACAACAAACTCAACATCACAGTCAGTGACAAAAAATTGAAAGTATTTTCTCTCTTACCACTGATATTTAACATCGTATAGACGGTCTTAAGCAATTATGCAAGAAAAATAAATAAAAGGACTCCAAATTGGGAAAAAGCAAGTAAAAGTACCATTATTTGCAGATGATATATTTACTGAAAACACTAAAAACTGTAATAAAAACTAGTAGAACAAATACAGTATTGAGGCAGGCAACAAAATCAGCGAACAAAAATCTGTGATATTCTTGCATGCAAACAATACACTAGAAGTAAATGTAATAAAACTATGCTGTTTAAAATAGAAGTAAAAAAAAAAAATCAAGTATCTTGGAATATACTTAACAAAGGAGGTGAAAGGCCTGTACAATTAAGTCTTTCTTAAAAGAAAGAGGAAGATACAAAGAGACCCTGCTCATGGTCGGAAGATCAACATCATTAAAAAGGTCATCTTACTTTTAAAGCAATAGACAGATTTAATGCAATCCCCATTAAAATCCCATGGGCTTATTTCCAGGAAACAGAAGAAAAAAATCTTAAAATTTGTTTGGACCAACAAAAGACTCTGAATGGCCAAAGCAATTATGAGTAAAAGAACGAATCCAGAGGAATTCACACTCTCAGATATTGAGTAACACTACAAAGCAATAGTGATCAAAACGGTATGGTACTGGAATAATAACAGAGGTACAGACCAGTGGAAAAGAGCTGAATCACCAGATACTGATCCACTCACATACAGTCAATCTATGACAAGGGAGACAAAGCAAATGATGGGGAAAGGAAAGTCTCTTCAACAAATGGTGCTGGTATAATTGGACAGTCACATGTAAAAGAATGAAGCTCAATCACTAACATCATTTACAAAAATTAACTCAAAATGGACTAGACTTGAACATAGGACCAGAAACCACTGAATTCTTAGAAGACTTGGGAAAGACATTCCATGACATCAACCTTAGACAGGCCTTGGGGACTCCACTCCAGTATAGAAGAAGGCAAAAAGAAAAACAACAGGGACTACCTCCAACTAAAAAGCTTCTTCACAGTGAAAAAACACATCACCAAAACAAAAAGACGACCTAGTAATTGGAACAGGATACTTCCATTTCATATTTCTGACAAGGACTTAATATCCAAAGAACTCCTAAAACTCAATTAACAGAAAAATAGGCAATCCAATCAAGAAATGGGAAGAGGAATTAGAGACATTTTTCCGAAAAGGATAAAAAGATGGCCAACAAGCACATGAAAAGATGTTTCTACTCCCTGCCTATCAAGGAAATGCAAATCAAAACAACAATGAGATATCACCTTACATCTGAGAAACTGGCTTTAATCCAAAAGTCTGGCAACAACAAATGTTGGTAAGGATGCAGAAAAAAAGGACACTTATTGTTTTACATTGTTGGTGAGAGTGCAAGTTGGTGCAACCCCTATAGAAAACAGAATGGACATTCCTCATAAAGTTGAAGATGAAAATCCCATATCATTCCACCATCAGCTTCTGAATATTTACCCAAAAGACACAAAAGCAATAATCTGCAGAGATGGGTGCACCCCCATGTTTACTGCAGTCCTATTCACTGTAGCTAAGAACTGAATATACCTAAATTCCCAATGTCAAATGAATGGACAAAGAAAATGTGGTACAAATACACAACAGAATACTACATAGCCCTTAGAAGAAATGAAATTCTGTCATTTGAATCACCATGGATGGAATTAAAGGGTATTACATTAAGTGGAATAAGTCAAAAGAAGAAAGGTAGATACCAGATGACTTCACTCATAGGTGGAATGTGAATATATAAAACAAAGGAGCAGATGAAACAAAACCAACACTTCGACACTCACGAGAACTGAGGTTACTAATACAGTATGGGACAAGGTGTAAGGGGGATACAAGTGGTGGCGGATATGATAAAGAACACTTGCTGTTTGGTGGAGGGCAGGGTTTGCTGACATATATCTGAGGAATGGGGAAACTGCACATGAGTAACCTATATATCTATATCTATACATATATGAGTTTATTTTAATGTTTAAAAATCAAAGTTACCTGATTTTTTTAAATGACCAGAAATACTGATCTCTACTTGTAAAACAAAATTTGATCCACAATATCAATTTATGTGTTTGAAATACAAACGTATTTGAGCACAAAATGATATACTAAATGTATATAGCATGTAGAAGAAAACATAAGAAGACTTCCAAATAAGATTCTTTCAAACTTCTTAAGATAGAGTTGGGCAAAGATTGTTTAGACTCAAAACCAAAAGTATGCACATATGAGAAAATTTTAACAAATGACTTCATCAAAATTAAGAATTCAGGGTGTACTCTAGTGGAGTAGCAGTTGGGTCTAGTCCATATACATCCCAAGAACCCAGGTTCACATCCCAGGGCCAGTGAAGCCACCAAGATGAACAGCTAAATAAAACAAAGTGCTTCTCCCTCCTCTCTCTGCCTACCTACTCACCTTGTTTCCTGCCTGTACATTTCCTCAAAAAAAATTTCCAAAGATGTAACAAAAATGAAAAGTAAACCATAGGCTGGGAGAAAATATGTGAAGATCATATATCCGACATAAAAAGTTGTACCCTGACTATATAAAAGAACTTTCAAAGTTCAATATGAGCATATAACCCAATGTATTTTTACACTGGTAAAGATTTAAACAAACAGTTCACCTAAGAAAATTAGGAATGGCAAATAAATATATGAAAAGATGCTCACTACCATTAGTCATTAGGAAATACAAATTAAAATGAGATACACCACACGGCCATTAGATAATCAAATCTTTTTTAAAAGGCTGGCTATGCCAACTCTTAGCACAGATACGGAGAAACCAGCACTCTTTAACATAGAAAGTGGGAAGAAAAATAGTATAGTCACTTTAGGAAACATTTAGCACTTTTTCTTAAAAAGCTAAAGATATATAGCTATTTTATCATTCAATCATCTTATGTCTATTTACTCAAAAGAAATGAAAATATAACTCCATATAAAGATATGCAAATGTTCACTGCAACATCTTTATAAAAGCCAAAACCTGGAAATAACTCAAATGTCTAATCAACACATATCAAATATAAATGTAATGTGATATATCCATATAACACGATATCCTACTCAGAAATAAAAAGGGATAAAATACTGATACACTCAACAAAACAGATAAAGCTCAAAATAATTAGCTCCATTTATATAAATTTCAGAAACTGTAAACAACTCTACATGACTAATCAGTGGATGGCTAATAAACTTTGGAGAGGAGAACAAGGAAGGACCAGAGGAAGGATTACAAAGTGGCAGAAAAAGGTGCACCCTGGTGGAGTAGCAGATAGGTCAATCAACTCCGAAGGAGCACAGGCCATAACCCCCTGGGTTCAAGTTCCAGGTTAGAGTGGAGGGGAAATGACAACAACCAGTGTGAACTACTAAATAAAAATAAAACAAACTGCTTCTTCCTCCCCCTTCTTCCTGTCTGCCTACTCACCTTCATTCCTATCTGCACCTTCCCTTTAAAAAAGAAAAAAATGGCTGAAAAAAATGGGGGGTGGGGGTTGGATGCTTTTATAATCAAGATTATAGTGATGGTTTCACAGGTGTATTCATAAGTCAAACACCCATAAAATTTGTGGTTTACAGTGTGTCAGTTATATCTGAATATAGTTGGTAAAACTCCAAAATAAAGGCACACCCTGGTAGTCTACTGACTTAGTCCACTGCAGCACAGTTCACATACATCCCAAGGTCCCCAGTTTAAGACCTGGGACCAGAGGAAAATCAAGATGAATAACTAAACAAAATTAAATAAAATGCCTTTCTCCTCTCTCTTTCTACATATTCCTGCATGCACCTTTTCTTAAAAAATAAAATTAAAAGGTATAAAATGGTCTAGAAGAAGCATTATAGACAAAAATGAAAGTAAGTAGGCAGGCAGGGAAAGGAGGAAGAAGCATTTATTTACTTTTATTTAGTTGTTATTCTGGTTGTTCCCCATGACCTCAAGACATGAACTTGGGTCCTTGGGATGCATGTGAACTGTATTCTCAGCCAGAAGCAGCAGACTTAAGTGCTACTCCACCAGGGCACACCCCCCCAATGCATTCTCAACAATTATTTTGGAAGCCACTTTCCCAGGGTCAGACTCCTAATGAAGAATCTTAAAATGGTTTTCTTACTAACAAAGGTCAAAGCTTAAAAGAGACATCAAGACTTTCTGTAACTTGCTCTCACCCCAGATGTTTGCATTCCACCTTTAAAAAAAAAAAAAAAAGGAAAGAAAGAAAGGTACAGACAGGAATGAAGATGAGCAGAGAAAGGAGGCAGAATCATTTTTTTACTTAATTGTTCATCTCTGTTGTTCTGTCCAACCTCAGGACACAAACCCAGATCTGGGTGATATATATGGACTGCATGTAACCAGAGGTGGTACAGTAACCACTACTCTACCAGGGCATGCCATATTCCACCTCTAGATCATCTACCCTGGACCCCAAGCAATTTGGACTCAGAATACATGAGGGTAGCGCCAAAGTTTTACCTGGATGCAATCTTACACACACCTAAGATAGGAAAACCTACTGTTATAAGAAAGGATCTTTGATAATAAAAACTTTACCTCCCTCTCTAGTCTCATCTCCCAGCAGTTTCCCACAAAGACACTAAATTCTAGACATATCAGACTGGTGGAGTGGCCTTAGATCAATCGCCTTGGAAGGATGCAGGCCACAAAGCCGTGGGGCTCAAGTCCTGGCTTAGGGGTAACAACCAACGTGAACTAAACAAAAAATAAAGTGCCTACTCTCTCCCTGCCTGCAACATTCCTTTAAAAAAAAAATTACAGACAAATCAAGCAATCTGCAGAACCTATCTTGTTCTCTCCTGACTCCACACCTCTTTACACATATGCTCCTCTCCCACTGGAACATCAGGCACTCTCCCTAGTCCTGTCATTCTTCACCACAGCCGCCACATACCCCAACCATGGATTTGACCTGCATGTAGAAAAGCTTCAAATAAACAAGGAAGGAAGAAGGGATAATGAAATGGGATGTATAAACGTATAGAAAGGAATACATGCAGCCTAAAAGGAGGGGGAATAAACTGCTAACTAGGGCCTAAATACAAAGGACAATTTTTGAAAATAAATGTGTAACCAGGGCATGCCCTTCTGGTTCAGCAGCTAAAGTGCAGGCCAAGTAAAATCCAAGGACCCAAGTTGGAGACCTAGAGTCAGAAGGAAAAAAAAAAATTTGATTGTGTAATGGAATAAAAGTAAGGGTCAGAAAATACATAGAAATGTGTATTCAGTTGTCAAATTCTCTATGAAAACTAAGTCTGTTTGAGGAAAGAAACCTCATTCATCTGTCATTTCATACACACATTTGCTGACTAAGTGCACTTCCATTTTAGTGCTTTATGTTTGGGAGTTTTTTGTTTGTTTTTAAGAAAATGTACAGGTAGAAATGAAGGTAAGCAGGAAAATAGGAAGGAAGAGAGAAGAAAAGAGCTTTTTATTTATTACTTAATTCAGTTGCTCATCCTGGTCCCGGGTCTTGAACTCTAGACTGTGGGATGTATGTAGGACTGCTCCCAGGTGTACTAGACCACTATGCTACCAGGATGTACCAAGTGCCTTCTGTTTTAATACTCTTAATTATCAATATAATGACATCGGGGACTTTCGGCCAAGATGGCGACCTGGTAGGAGCAATCCACAGAGCACACCCTCTCCACAGAGCAACTAGAAATTCACCTATTTTCCAGGAAAAAACACCAAGTACAAGCAGGCACAGACACTGTTGAAAAACAGCAGCAATCATGACAACAAAGGATAGGCAAAAATGTATGGATTCAAAGCTACACACGACTCAGATTCTGGCTGTGGAGCAAGGGGTGAAACTGTAGGAGAAACCGACCCTCCCAGGAGTGGAGAGCCGGCCCACAGGAACCTGAACAAGGAGCTGGAGGAACAGGCGCAGGACAGGAGAAGCACCAGTGCCCCGGTTGTCTGAACAGGAGGCCTGGCGAAAAAATTACACTGGTCGCCACCATAACTGGAAGGCAACAAGAAGAATGCACATAGTGTCTCACAGCCGAAGGACCCACCCACTGGAAATCCCATAGACTGAACTTTCAGGCAACAACAGCGGACCCACATAAGAACTTCAACAAATCCAACCAGTGGTGAAAATCTGAAAATCCCCAACCAGGGGAAAATCTGAAAGTCAGACATCTGCAAACTACCTGAGGATGAATTCGGGGCAACAGATAAACATAACCATGGAAATCAAGTAAACAATAGAGAAAGAAAAAGAAAACAAAAAAGACAATAAAGAAATGAAGCACACAATAGCTGACCTAAAAAATTTAAAAGAGGGATTCAAGAATAGGATGAAGCCTCCAACAGAATCAGTGACCTAGAAGATAAGGCAGAGGAATGCACTCAAACAAACAAGCAAAGAGATAACAGAATGCAAAGAAATGAAGACAACATTCTAGACCTATGGGATAACATCAAAAGAACATTTGCATTATAGGGGTCCCAGAAGAAAAGAGGTAAAAGGGAGCAAAAACTGCATTCGAAGAAATAATAGCTGGGAACTTCTCTAACCTGAAGAATGAAACAAGCCTCCAGGACACAGGAAACTCAGAGTCCCTAATAAAAAATAAAAATAAATAAAAAAAAACCATAGAAGACCTATACCTAGACACATTATCATTAGAATGTCAAAAATACAAGGTAAAGAAAAAAACCTTAAAAGCAGCCAGAGAAAAACAAATCACATACAAAGGAGTCCCCATAAGGTTGTCCACAGATTTCTTCAATGAAACTCTACAGGTCAGGAGGGAATAGCTTGATATAGTCAAAAAACTTAAAAAAAAAAAAAAAATTATCATTCAGAACTGAAGGGATGATAAGTTTTTTCAATAAGCGAACGTTAAAGGAATTATCGCCACAAAAAACAGTTCTTAAAAAAATACTAAAGGATGCTATATAAAGTGTAAAGAAACCCCATTTAAAAACAGATGGAGATACTGGCCTGTAATTTTCTTTCTTGGTGTTGTCTTTGTCAGATATGGGTGTCTTTGTCAGATATCAGTGTCATGTTGGCCTCATGAAGAGTGTTTGGGACTGTTCCCTGTTTTTCAATATTTTGGAAGAATTTATAGAGAGTAGAATAGATATTAATTCTTCTCTAAGTTTTGGTGAAATTCATTGGAAAAGCCATCTGGTCCTAGGTTTTTATTTTTAGGAAGATTTCTGATTACTTCGTCACTTTGTTTGCTTGTGATTGTTCTGTGGGATCTACTCAAGAACTCATTTAAGATGAGCCTATGATGTAGACTTTATTACCCCCATTTTATAGATGAGAAAACTGAAGCTAAGAACTTTGCCTAAGGTTATACAGTATACAAAAGTGTCAGAAGCAAGGTTCAAATTTATGCCCAAATCCTGAATGCTTAATATTTTATCCTGTTTAGTTGTGTTATTGTTGTTTTGTTTGGCACGATAATGCTATCCAAAATTTTTGAATTTTCCTTTCATTATGCTGAGTTTTTTCTTTTAAGCTAACATATTATTCTTGATAATCCCAACTTAACTTTTCTAAATTGAGGAATTATGACTCAAGCTTATATTATGAATTTTAATACATTCTACTACATTCATTTTAAATATTCAATATATTGTACTCCTGAGTCTCTTCTGAAATGAGTATTAATGTGATAAATTATGTTCTTTTCTTGGTCTGAAAAAAATCAAACCAAAACAAATTTAAAAAGTGGAAAAGGAAACTAGAACTCTTGTGATGGATGTGGTGTGAAATTCACACAGACTGAGTTCTGAATTCAATATTCTAAAAAACATAGCAATGTGAAATAATAAATAGATATATAATATATAAACATATGCATAATAATATAATGAATATCTATATATCCAAATTGTTCAATTTTACCTGTTTTGAAATATATGTAAATTTTAAGAAAACATAATTTAAAATTTTTTCAATATCATGTATGAGTCTTCCCTCTTTTACAATCTCTACTTACTTTACAATGCCATATAATTTCATTTTTCAGCAATCATTCTCAACAGAGGTTAGCAGATGCTGTCTGCAAAGAGCAAGTTAAAAAATATTTTAGGATGTACCCTTATAGAGCAGCAGCTTGGTACGCCACCTTCAGTCAACACAGTCCACATACATCCCAAAGACCTGGGTTCACATCTCAGGCCAGGGAGAACCAAGATGAAAAATAAAAATGAAAGTGCTTCCACCTCCTCTCTCTGCCTGCCTGCCTGCCTCTGCTCATTTTCATTCCCTGCCTTCACCTCTCCATGTGTGTGTGCATGTGGCATGTGCATGTGGCTTTGTAAGCAATATGGTCTCTGTTCACCTACTCAACTGCCATTATAGCATAAAGAACATAGACAATATATAAATGAATGAATGTGACTGCTTCAATAAAACTATTGAGACAATGAAATGTGAATTTCATATTTTTATATGCCACAAAAAATTCTTTCAAGTGTTTTCAATTACTTAAAAATGTAAAAACCATCTTATTTCACAGATCATACTAAGATAACAAACTACATTTAGCCAGTCAGCCAGAGTGTGTTCTATATTCTAAAAAAAGAGTTCAACTGTACAACTCTCCCATTATTTCTACAAAAACACTTTTATTCGCAAGTCTTTTTGCTAAGCTCCAGTTGTATGATGGCCTCTGGGAAATGAACAATTAGGCATTCTTTTGATTTAAAACCATTCCTTTTCACCCACATTAACACTTAAAAAATACTGCTTATCTAATTTCTGATTTAAAACACTGAAGGGAGGAAAGGGGGATTTTAAGTAATTGTGCAAATGGAACAAAGAACAATGACAACTCTTATATTGATGTCAAGTGTTAAGAGTCCATTATAATGACTCTCAATTCTCAGTCCTTATTGCTCTCCCACAGATTCAAATCTTAAATTAAAACTAAACCATTGCTTTTGAGTTTGATAATGAAATAGTCCAAATGCAGTCTAATAAAGAATGCAAACGATCAAACTAGAGAAATGAATAGTATAAGGCACAAAATGAGAACATACTGTCTTACAAGGAAAACATACTATATTATGTAACAATAAAAAGTTATGACAGAGAATAAGGTAAAAGACAGCAGAAATACCACCATTTGAAGGATTAAAATTTTTCTCAAATCCACTTACACATTCATAAGTATGTCTTATGTGTGAAGAAATCAGTGTTTGGTATATAGGATGTGAGCCCTGGTGGTCTAGTGGATAAGTCCACTGCCTCTAGCCAGTGCAAGTCATATACATCATCCCAGGAATTGGGGGCCAAGGGAAACAACCAAGATGAAAATGCTTCTTCCTCCTCTATCTTTCTGCCTGCCTGCCTACTTGCCTTCATCCTGCCTTCACTTTTCCTTTAAAAAAGGATAAAGAAACAACTGTGCAAAACAGTCTGTGACCACAAGGGCCTATGTTCGGCTCTGTTCAATATCATAGCCACTTATCACATTTTAAAAATTTAATAACAGTAAAATTAAAATTTTAGTTCCTCAGTCACACTAGCCAGATGTCAAGTGCTCAAAAGCTGGCTCACAGCTACCTTATTAAACAACACAGATACAGAACATTTCCATTCCATCATCATACAAAATTCTGTTGGATAGCACTGATTCGAAATGTTATATACTTTGCTGTATCCACTGAATAAACATAAAAATGAAATTTTTCCTTTCTTCAAAAGGAGCGTAAAAAGTTTACCACCAGCCTGCTTGCCAGCCTTTATCATATAGCAGCCTTTCTATAAAAAGTATTTACTGTATTAAAAGCTGGGGGAAATAATTCTAGCTTGACTCATACAGTAAAATAATCATCCTGAATGACTTTACCAAGGTTTTAAAAGTTTTACAGTATTAGAAATTAATATTACATTATATCAAGAACTACTTCACTCTCTTTATTAGCTTTAAGCCACTCAACTGTACCTTCAAGATCCTCAACTGCAATATTTTATTATCATGGAAAGTGACAAATTTTGAACTTCATTCTGATTACCATGTAATTCTCTTTCAGATGGAAAACAGCTCCTCCTTTCCCCTCTGCCCAGTGCCTGGCATATACAGAGTATTCAAATAACTTTTGCATAAAAGGCAAATGAACTGTGTCTACTATTAAAAATAATAACACAAAAGCCAGATTTCATTTTATAACTCTATGTACTAATGGAGCATCAACTCTTTGTCACTCCTTACTTTTTTATGGCATTTTGTTGTTGGTAGGATTTAAATAATACTACATCTTTGTAGTTAAAGTTTTCTAGTTCCCTAAAAGTCAAGCGGGGTGGGGGGAGTAGAAAGTCATCAAAGAGACAATTAAATAAAATGCTTCTTCCTCTCTCTTCCTGCCTACCTGCCTACTTGCTTTCATTCCTGTCTGCACCTTTCTTTTTAAAATAAAAAAATTGTTTTATATTGGCATACACTTGTCTCAAGTGGCTATGGTACAGATCATACGAAGCCCAAGATCTTGGGTTCACAATACAAGGGGGAGAGGAGAAAAGGGACACTCTCCTCCAAAAAGCCCTGCTATATATTAAATATTTACAATGATTTCCAAAAACGTCTCTCTAATATTTTGCTGCTGCTATTAAAATTTCCTCTTGGTGCACCCCTGGTGGCCTAGCAGATAAGGCCACTAGACACAGTCCACAGAAGTCCCAAGGACAGAGGTTTGAGATGGGGTTGAAGGGCATGGCAAAAGCACAACAATCAAGATGAACAACTAAATAAAATAAAGTGCTTCTTTCTCCTTTCTCTTCCTACCTGCCTAATCTTTCCTTTTAAGGAAAAAAAAAAAAAGCAAGCAAGCAAGCAAGCAACACACACACACACACACACACACACACACACACACACCCCTACACACCTTCCACTGTGCATACCCTGGTATAGTAGTGGTTAGGTCTGCCACCCCTAGTCAAGAAGTCCACATTCATACCCCACACAAGGACACGGGTTCCTGTCCTGAGGATGGGGCAACAACCAAAATGAACAACAAAATAAAAACAAATGAAATGCTTCTCGCTTTCTACATGCTTGCTTTCTCACCTTCATTCCTACCTGCACCTTTCCTTTAAAAATAAAAAACTTTAACTAGTATATGAAATGTTATCAGGAATCCTTCACAAGATATTTTACTGCAAGCATTTTAACAATACTCTATTCAGGTCATATCAGTTTGTTATTTTTCTACTTTAGCAAATAGCAGTGCAATAAATCTTGTCTTTTGTCATTTAAAAGGTTTTTAGTTCAAATGGTTTTTGTAATAGTACCTAATAAAAAATCTTCACTAAAACTCTGGTTTTCAATGAGTAGAGTTTCAATTTGGGGAAATGAAAAAGTTCTGGAGATGGATGATAGTGATGATGGTACAATAATGTGAATGTACTTAATAGCTACTGAATTGTACACATAAAAATAATTAAAATGGTAAATTTCGATATGTATATTTTATAATTTTAAAAAACTTCTGATTTCAAATAACTCTTAAGAATTAAATTTTACATGTCATTTGCAACAGTTTAGGAATCACTAAAAAAAGTCAAGTGTACTAATTTTCACAATTAATTTTAACCACTAACAAAGATATCAATCATTCATAAAAGATACAATTGTATCAGTTAGAAATTTTCTTTGAGGTTCATCCTGGTGTCCTAGCAGCCTAGTACACCTGGGTGCAAGGGTAGAACAACCCAGATGAAGAACTAAATAAAGTGCTTCTTCCTCTTCTTCAAAAAAAAAAGAAAAAAAATTCCCCTGAACAAAGAAGTTTGGAAATATCAAAATATTTTAAATGGGTCCATACACGACATATATTAATATTAATGAGACTATCACTATTGGCAAAGTCATTATTTGGTACAGACAGTGTGAAATATTTCCTAACCAAACTAGTTCTGTACAATCAGGCTGTATTTTTAAAAGGAAAGGTGTAGGCAGAAATGAATATGAGTAAGTAGACAAGAAGACAGAGAAAAAGCATTTTATTTTTACTTAGTTGCTCACATTGCTTGTTCCCCCCACCTGGACCCAGAACCTGAGTCCTTAGGACGCATGGACTGCTCCTCTGGAGGTGGCTGACCTAACCACCTAATCACATCACTCCACCAGGGAACCCCAGGTGATATATTTTTTAAGTTTCTATCTAAAAAAACAAACGTGAGCTTGCTAAGAATATATAAAGTAATTGGAAAGTGGGGCTGATAATAGTAGCATTAAACTACAACCATATCTTAATATCACAAAATCAGGGATCCTTCATAAATATACATGTCAAAATCCTAACACTAAGTATTTGACGAAACCCAAGAAAGAGAATAGACACGAGCAGAAAGCAAAAATTATGAAAGTACTCTTTATTGCATAATGTCTGGTCTGATATGTGTAGTTATTAATCTAAATATATCATATGGGCATTCCCATGGGCTCAAGTAGTAAGCCTGTACCTGGGGAGCAGGACATGTACAGCCCAAGGACCTGGGTTTGTGTCCCAGGACCAGGGAAACAACTAACATGAACTAAATAAATAAAATGCTTCTTCCTCCTCTCCCATTCCTCCTGCCTCACTTCCTCTTTATAAAAATTATACACACACAACACACACATATATAATCTCACATGAATTCTTACTCAATCCTCACAGTAACCCCATGAGATAGATACTAATTTCCACTTTAGAAACGAGTAAACTGAGGCACAGGTGAGCTGAACATACTGACGATTATAGTTATGAAGCACCAGGACTGGGATAAGAAGCCATGCGTATCATCAAAGCTCACACCACTCTAAGTGTACGAAGCCCAATATATGTGCAATCTACCTGCCTATACAGTTATAACTCAATGCAAAGTAGACTGAAGTTTTATGGGTCTTATTTTTCTAAAGGAAATAAGTCCAGGAAGGAATAACGACATCCTCAGAGTCTCTTAGGGAACTGCTGAGTATGGAACCAAATCCTCTGAGCCCTCATCTAGTACCTTTCCTCAGTGTGTCTGATCTCTGGGGTGATTTTTTAAATATACCACAAATTATCTAATGTCTCTATTCAAAGAGTACGCGTTCCTTCAGTAACTCACTTCTAACAAAATGTGGCTTAAGTGAGACTTCCAAGGGTAGGTGTGAGACTTCCTCGGAGTAGGTCATAAAAAGCACTGCAGCTTCCCTTGCCCTCTTGAATTACTCTGGATGAAGTCAGTTGATTTGTTGTGAGGAACTCAAGGAGAGGGCCACATGGCAAAGAAATAAGGCCTCCTGCCAACAGCTACATAAGCAGGCCAGCTTGGAAGCAGCTCCTAGAGTTCCAGCCAAGTCCGCAAATGATGGCAACCCTCAGCTAGAACCACCAAGCTATGCTGTTTACAAATTCCTTACCCTCAGAAACTATATGATGATAAATGTTTTATTAAGCCACTCTAAGGTTCTGCTTTCAGTTTTATTAAGGAATAATTGACGAGGAATAATTGACAAATAAAATTGTAGGACATTAAAAGTGTACATCCTGGTGATTAAGCTACTATATTTTAAGGTAATTTGTTACATAGTAATAACTAATAAAACAACTAGGAAAGAAAAAACACATGCATATCTCACATGGGCCAACACCCTGCCATCAAAATTAAGAATAAAGAGTAGATGCTGCAGGTCACCTCTTAACAGAAGCTGTGTGGCCTAGACTAAGGAACAATTTCTCAATACTCAGTTTTGTCATCTGTAATATGACAGATAGTAACTGCATCTTGAATAACCTCCCCATTTTATGTTTCCATTTACTGTACCTCTTAAATTCACTATGAAAACTAAATGGAAGTCTGTGTCCAGAACTTGGCATGGTACTCAACATGTAGTAAGTACACGTTCACTGTTACTAACCTGTTTCTTGAATCTGCACTTCACTAGCAGCCTCCTCCAGACTTATAACCATGCTTTAAACGTTCTCAATTCTCTGCATGCCCTCGTGGCTCAAGTGTTAAGTCTACAGCTGTGTAGTCCGCATAAAGCCCAAAGACGTGGGTTTTGCAACTCAGGAGGAGAGGAGAGGAGAGAACAGCCAAAAAGAGCGAGCAAACAAACAAGTGAACAAATGCTTTTTCTTGCCTACTTCCCATCATTCCTGCCTGCTTTCTTCCTCTAAAAAATTTAATTTAATTTAATTTAATTTAATTTAAAAAAAAAAAAAAAATGAGTGCATCTTGGTGACCTAGCTGTTTAGATCAAGCATAGTATACATACATCCCACGGTCCCTGGGTCCAGGTCCCATGGTCAGGGAAACAACCAATGATGAACTGGAAAATATAAGTAAAGTACTTCTTCCTCTGTCTTTCTGCCTGCCTACCTCTGCTTGCCTTCATTTCTGCCCATACCTTTCCTTTAAGGAAAGGAGTGCCTGCATTACTCCACTAAATTATCAAGCAGCCTTTTCTTACTGGTTTTTATTTACTTCATTTTACTTCTCTGTTGTATATAACACTCATCTAAAATTGTCCCCTCCTCTGGCTTCCAGAGATTGAGCTAACAGCATGATTCTCTTTTGGTCTCTGCTACCACTACCCTTTCAAAATGTAGGTTATCCTCAAAGTTCTCTTCTCAATTCTCATAGCCTCAATATTGTAGATGACTGTGACTTCCAAATGTATCACAGCCTCTACCTCTCCATTTGGATCAGATTCCAGTTTCCCCCGTTCAGAAAACCACATGAATGTCACACAAGTATCTCAATCTCAATTTTCTTTTCTTTTCTTTTTTTTTTTAAGGAAAGATGTAGGCAGGAGTGAAGCTGAGTAGACAGGCAGAAAGAGGAAGAAGCATTTATTATTTTTTTATTTAGCTGTTCACACTGATTGCAAAATCTCAATTTTTGCCTATCAGTCTTATTTCTTTTATTCCCTTCTTCCCCATGTCCAACCCTGCTTCTCCTGTGTTTATTAGCTGACATTTCTCATGCAAAAACAAAGGCCTCTTTCTGGTAAGATAAATGGATTCAGAGCAGAAGAAAAATTTAAAAACCCAATTTAAGTTTGCTATGAGAATTAAACAAGCAAAGTGGGTATTAAACATTTAATAGAATGCACAACACACTTTCCATGTAGATTAAGACCTCAAACGCAAAAAGTAAACTGTCAAATCATACCAAATAGGAACATTTTGTCTTCAGATAATGGGGAAAACTTATGATAGCGATTATTTCTATTAGATGAACCAAACAAATTTTTGACACTTAAGGAAGAAAAGGCCCACTTCAAATAGCTCGTGTCAAACACGAACTTAAAATTAGGGTATGTTTAGCCTGTATTTGCTTTTCTTCACAGTGAAGTGTAAGGCAGCATCTGTATCAAAAAGAAATGAGGCTTATTTTCAAAATTTTAAAACTTCAGGTTATAGTCAAGGATCTCTAAGAGGAATTTCTCTGGTCTTGTGGAACATATGACAAAGGCAAAGTACAAGAAAGAAAAGACTTTGAGACGGGTAGTGCTACACAGCATCACCTCACAACACTATTTGATCAGCCCTGACAGCCACCTTAACCAAGTTTCTACCTTAATCTCAAAAGTTTTCAAGTCAGTCTATTAAGAAATCTTTTCATGGGAAAACATCACTTTGATATCTCACTATAAGCTAACAGAAAACTACAGTTCCCTTTACAAAGAGTGATTTTTCAATCCTGCTCAAAATACATTTATTTCATAAAACAAGAAATACTAAATGTGTATTTCTCTTAGACTCTGCCTAAACATTATTTTTAAAAGTAACTTTTTAAAAAGACTACAAAAATCAAATTTTAAAAATTATTACTAAGACCATCTATTCCTTTTATCTCATCTTAGTCCTGTCTCCTTATTCTCATTTCAAATTAGGGGCCAGGTAAAGATCACTCGCTGTGAACAATGACTATCTCCTTCATGATTCCTAGATGTGATGATAACTTTGTTGCTATAATGCACTTTAAGGACCAATGCTTAGATAACATAGCTCCTATAAATAATTTTTAGGAGTACAAGAAAAACAGACCAAAACAAAGACATGTTCACGTTTAAATGCTTAAGAGAATTTTATCATAATTCCATAACTTCCTATTTTTCCTATTCTAAAAATTGCTAAAATACCATGAATCACCATAAAATTAAAAAAAAAAACTTATCACTGCCACTGACTGAGCATTCATTATGTCATACAGAGGGTATTACCTCATTTAATTCCCACATTTAGTCTTCAGAGATATTAGCTCTATTTTAGGAAGAAGAAATTGAGCCTTAGAAAAATTAAATAACTTCCAACACCACATCACCACTGAGCAGTGATGTCTTCAAAACCTTAACAGTGGTCAGTTGTCTCTGATGACACTATCAGCCTCAGTAGAGAACACTCAAAGATAAACTACACTCTGGGAAAACATCTTGACTGGTAACCTGGAAAAGTTAGATAAACTTTATCTACATAAAGTAAGGAGAATTCGAACTTTGAGGGTAAAGTTACAAAGTCTAAGATCCTCTGAAAGGTAAACTTATCCTTGAATGTCCCTGAACTTGATCGCAAAGACACTGCAGGTAGTAGGCATCAGTGGAGCTAAAAGAAAGAGAACAATTCTGCTATTACTACCATACCTACAGGGTACTAGCTACTATAAAAAAGATATACAGACTTAGCTTCGTATCTACTAAAAAATAAAGTTTTTAATGCTAAGATAAACACAGTTATACTTTTTTAAAAAACTATCTTACTAGTGGAGTCCACTGGGCAATGGGGAAGAACGCTTGATGATTTGGTGGAGGGCATGGTGTGTTGAAATATATCTAAGAAATGGGGAACCTATATATATTATTCTAATGTGTAAAATAATTACAATGAAAAATTTAAAAATTTTAAACTATCTTACCATATATACTAAATTCTCAACATACAGATGACAGTCTGGGCCCAGATGATATGTTAAGAAATACATTTTCACTTTTTCTGACAGCAGAAGAAGAGTTGAAAAAAAATAAGGTTCTTGCAATAACCTCTTTTTGGAAGCTAGAAATTTTTCTTTCTGTATCAATCCCAGAATGATCTTTCTTTCTGTAGATCTGGTAGTTTCAAACACCAATGAATCAAAATCCAGGACTCTCAGCCAGCACTCTAAGCTGGCTCTGGCACTAAATAGATAGGTGACCTTAATCAAGTAACTTTTCTTCAAGCCTTCATTTCTCCTTTAGTGGAAATATGGAGGCAGAGCTTTAAGCTATGTTTCAAAAAACCTGAGATCTGCACCCAGGAGCACTGCAGTGGCTAAAAAGACAAGGTTGATAGGCCTAAGACTATCTACCACTTCTCCCAGAGTGAAGTCACATGTTTCCACTTTACATATAACAGAATCCTATGGAAATTTCTTTTAAAAAAGCATTATGCTACTACTACAAAAGCTGAAAAACACTGGTCCAGATGTTCCCTCGAAAGTCCCTGCCACATCATGCATTCTCGGATCCACCGCTTTATGCAGTTTACTTTGTGAAAGATACAGTAAATTTTACATTACCACTGCAATTAACTTTCAATTACATTCTATTTTAGAAAAAAACATAAGCGCCCCCCACACACACACAAAAAAAAACCTGTAATGGCTTATTCTAGAGGCAAAAATAAGATTCTCTATACAAGTGGCTGCAACAGCTAGCTGCCAGAAGAAACAGCAGCAGCAATCTTTGCTTCCTTATATGTCAGAAGCAATGACAGCACCCAGTGAGCAAAGGAAACTGGTAGGCACAGGATTCCCAAGAGCCAGTCTCTAAGTGGACTGTCCATCTTATCTCTTCTAAATCTCAATTAAATTTCTGCTTCCTAGGGATATAAGGTACCCCTTGGTTGATGTCCTTTTTTTAATTAAAGAGAAAGGGAGAAGAAGAACCTTTTTTTTAAGGAAGGAAGTTAAGGGAGAAGGATGCTCTTTTGTTTTGGTTGTCTGTTCTGCCCTCTCTCCAACCACCCTGACCCATCCCCCAACACACCCCACTCCACACCACCACAAACCTAAGTTTTCTGAAGTCTTTATTTGCTCCTTTCTCCTATCCTATCTAGTAAACCTGCCCAATTTGCACAACTGATCCTGGGGCACATCTACTAAATTTCAGCAGTATGAGGAATATGAACAATGCATGTTCTGTTAAGGTGAAAGTCTTGCGTGGTACAGTATATCTAAGTTTAAAGCATCTGACAATCTTATCCAGATGTTTCCTCTTTTCCCTATCCTTTTCGGTCCCATATTCTAAGACAATGACCTGGGAATTACAATGTCTAAAAATATTTACATTAATAATTTATCCAAGAAATAGCTGAAAAGCACTATGAAATTTATAAACCAATTATTAAACAATATTAGCAAAGTACAGTGACTACTACGATATTTATTACGAAAATAAATTCAAGTAAAAGGGGCAAAACATCATATATTTTATATGATTTATCTAGTAAGAATAAAAACTCAAGACTAATGGAACGAAACACCCTGAAAAGCCAAAGCAATTATGAGAAAAAAAGAACGAATCTGGAGGTATTACACTCCAAGATATTGATATAAACTACAGAGCGATATGTGGTATAATAAGAGGCACAGATCAGTGAAACAGAACTAAATCACCCAAAACTGACCCACTCACATACATTCAGTTAATCGATGACAAAGGAGTCAAAAGTATACGATGAAAGGAAAGTTCTTCAAAAAATGATTTCTTGGAAAACTGGAAAGAATGAAGCTAGACCACTCTCTAACAAAAATTAACTCAAAATGGACTAGAGAGACACAAAACTCGAAATCATAAAATTCTAGGAAGACAACATAGGAAAGACATTCCATGGCATCAGCCTTAGAAACGTCTTTGGGGACTCAACTACACTATCAAGAGAAACAAAAGAAAAATAAATAGGGACTACATCAAATGAAAAGCTTCTTAAAAGAAAACATCACCAAAACAAAAAGACAACCTACTAACTGGGAAAAGATATTTAAGTTCCATATTTCTGACAAGGGCTTAAATATCCAAAATATACAAAAAAACTCATAAAACTCAGTAACAGAAAAACAGGCAATCCAATTAAAAAACAGGAAGAGGAATCGGAAAGACATTTTGTCAAAGAGGATATACAGATGGACAATAAGCACATGAAGATGATCCTACTCCCTGGCTAGCAGGTAAATGTAAATCAAAACAATGCGCTCACCTTACACCTGGGAGACTGGTTATTAACCAAAAATCTATAAATTAACAAATGTTAGTGAGGATATAGAAAAAAGGAAACACTTTTACACTGTTGGTGGGAGTGCAAATTGGTGTAACCCCTAAGGAAAACAGTATGAAGAGTCCTCAAAAAGTTGAAGATGGAAACTCTGTATGCTCCCACCATCTCACTTCTGGGTGTCTACCCAAAAGATGAAGAAAAAAAAAAACAAAACAAAACTAATTCACAGCCTTCCGCACCTCGATGTTTACTGAAGCCCTATTCACAATAACTAAGAACTGGAAACTACCTAAGTGCCCAACATCAGATGAATGGATAGAGAAGATGTGGTACACATAAGCAATGGAATACTAGCCCTTAGAAGAGATGAAAGCCTCTCATTTGAATCAACAGGGATGGAATTAGAGGGGATTATGCTAAGTGAAACAAGCCAGAAGAGGAAAGATAGATATCAGATGATCTCACTCATAAGTAGAATGTGATTTAAAAAAACAAAACCAACCCTTGGACACTTGCCAACAGAACTGAGGTTACCAATTGGGAATGGGGGAAGGGGGAGGGTCAAGTGGTGGTGGAGCCCACTGGACAATGGTGAATAACATTTGGTGACTTGGTGTTGACATATATCTGAGGAATGAGGAAACTGCACATATGGGGAACCTATACATATGAGTTTATTTTAAAGTATAAAATCAATGTTATTGCAATTAAAAAAAAAAAAAAAGCCCTCTGGCTAAAGTATCATATATGGCCAAATATAAGCCAAAGTCTTTTCCTCAAAATTACTCCTCATAAAAAGTTAGGGGCATACCCTTGTAGCTCAGACTGAGATGCTGGCATATGAACTATGTAACACTCAAGGAACTGGGTTCAAGGCCAGAGGACAGGTAAATAAAAAACAAAATGAAATAAATGTTTCTTCCTCCTCTCCCTTCACTCTCCTCTTTTAAAAAAGTTTTCTTTATTTTATCTTTGATATTTCATTATTAGCATCTCTCAATAACAAAAAAACTTTCACCTCACCCCTCGGTAGGCTCAGGCGGCTATGGTGCAAGTTATGAAATTCATGGACCTGGGTTTGAGACATGGGACAGGATCATGGGACAGGATCTTCAAGACGAGAGGAAATGAAAAATCAGGATTGCAGTAATGCTAGATCTGAACAAAGGGTATGGTGAAAGAGGATGATCATTTCTAGAGGAGCAAGGCTTATAGTAGTCCTGGTCAGTGAAAAAAGGAGGAAGGAGGAATGAAACGTTCTTCACTAAGAGCTATTTGGGTGAACTATGTGAAATCACTTTAATCGACAGTAACCTGAGAGGTTTTAAAGACCATCAACCCAGAAAAAAATCAATTTAAAAAGGCAAGTAAATTCAACACATATTTGCAATCTATGGGGTGGTTGTTTTTTTTTAAAGGAAAGGTGCAGGCAGGAATGAAGTTGAGCAAAGGCAGGCAGGCAGGCAGGCAGGCAGAAGAGAAAAAAAGCACTTTATTTATTGATTTAGTTGTACAACTTTATTGTTCCTGCTGGCCCTGGGATCCTGGGATATATGTAGACTGTGCCCTACCTCTACTCCACCAGGGCATGCCTGGAATTATTATTCTTCAGGGCATGACCTTATTAATGCTGCACACACTTTTTTTTTTTTTTTTTTTTACAAAAAAATACTTTTAAAAGTACATCATTAAAATGTAAAAACAAATGTAATTTTATGGAAAACAAATCTGCCCCATTGTTTTGAAGTTAGTGATAGTTTAGTTTGGAAAAAATAACCAGTGTCAGTATTAAATATGAATTTAAGAATCATGTTCCTCTGCTGAGACTTAAATATGTGTATTATCCTCAGTTTTATCCTCAGTTTTTCACTAATTTAAAATTGTTCTAAAAAATACTTTTTAAGAAATATAGCATGTGTTCTAGAAGGTTTTTTGTTTTTTTTTTAATGGAAAGGTGAAGGCAGAAATGAAGGCAACAGGCAGGCAGGTAGGCAGGCAGAGAGACATGGAAGAAGCACTTTATTTTTTATTTAGTTGTCACACTGGTTGTTTCCCCCCAGGCCTGGGACTCTAACTCAGGGGTATGTGGCTTGCATCCTTTGGAGGCAACTGACCCAACCACTACTCCATCAGGGCATGCCAAACATTTTTATTTTTTTAAGAGAATAGGGACGGAGAGTAGAAAGAAACATTTGGAAGAAAAAAGAGAAGTGTCTTTATTTATTTATTTGTTTTGATTGTTTCCCAGGGAATCCTTGGGCTTCTGATGGTCTACACCCCAGTCTCACGCTTAATGCCAAAGCGACCAGAACGTGCCTAGAAAATTATTAACTAACTCAAAATGCTTATTTTTACATGTTTAACCTTTATATAAACATACAAAAGTAGAAAAGATGATAGTTAATACCCATATTTAGTTACTCAGATTCTGCAACTTCAAGGTTTTGGTACCTCGAATTTTTTTAAGCTTTACTGAGATATAACTGAAGTATGCAATGTGATGATTTGACATACTTATCTTCGTGATTACCACAGTCAGGTTAATTAATATATCCATTACCTCACAGTTACTGCATTTTTTTTTTTTTTGAAAGGAAAGGTCAGGCATGAATGAAGGTGAGTAGGCAGCCAGCAGACAGGAAGAGAGAAGAAACAGAAGCAATTTATTTTATTTAGTTGTTCATCCTGGTTGTTCTCCCCGGCCACCAGTGCTGAACCAGGGACCTTGGATATATATGGAATGTGCGTAGTATACGTAGCCGCTAGGCCACCAAAGCATGCCTGTTACTGTAGTTTATTTAATATGTGGTGAGTCAAAAAGCATTTCTATTGATAAGTCATAAAACTGAATAAAACTGCTTTCATGAAATGAGTGGAAAAGAGGTACTCCCACATTACTGTGTAAATTTAAATGTTCTTATAATTTACTTAAGAAATAGCATAAGTAGACAACTGACTAGTCCATATCTCTGAAATTTACACATTCAAGGTGTGCCCTGATAGACTAGCAGTTTAGTCAGCTGCCTTCAGCCAAGAGCGCAGCTCACATATCCCAAGAATCCGGGTTCAAGACAGGATAAAAACCAAGATGAACAACTAAATAAAGTGCTTCTTCCTCCTCTCTCTTCCTGCATTCCTGTCTCCGCTCATCTTCATTCCTATACCTTCTCTTGAAAAAAAAAAAAATTTACACATTCGAGTTACATAAAATTTTCATCTTATTGGGGAATGAGGAGACCTATAATTAGAAACGTAATTCTGATATACAAGGCATCTTACTATACAAACTCAATATGAAATTTCTCCTTGGTGATGTACACAACAAAATAAACCACCCCACTAAAACAAAAAAAGAAAAAATTATCTGATTAATATCTGGTGAATTTCTCTAAGGCCACCGGATCTAGAATAGACTGTTCTGTTTTTAACCTTTGCTGATAATGCTCCTGGAATCAAGGAAAGCTACAAGCTTAAAAGCATGTCAACTGCAGGTAATTTTTGTCGTTGTTGTTTGAGACTAGAACACAGGATTTGGTATCAAAAATCTTGAGGTCCTATCAGATTTCTAATACAAGCAGCACAAAACAAAAATCTCAATCCTTAGTCACAAACGCAAATAATACTATTTGCCTAAGTCAGATAATAAGACAACAGGTAAACTCCTTGTACATTTTCAAAACCAAAAAAGAAAAAAATCTCTTAGTATGAAAGCCATCAGTGATGAACTAAATTAACAAATCTAATGAACCTTTTCTCAAATCTCATTCTCTTTGAACTTCTCTATCCATTTATTCATCTTCTCTGAACTAAACTTCTTTACTTTCTGTCCTTTATTTTGCTCCATAGGACATTTTTCAAGTTTTAAGCCCCATCCCTTTCTCTCCAGGGTCTTTTCCCTTCAACAAGCCGGCGCTGCTATCCTAATTGTCCTCAAATGTGTATTCTACATGCCAGTGTCAAATCTGTACACCAGCTCCCTATAACAAACCTCCTTCTGGATACCTGTCACTACAAATTCAGTGTACCCAGACAGAATCTTCTTCCCATCCCCAAACAACTTCACCCAACTTTCTTTCTCATCACTAAGTGTAACATGTTCAGTCAAACTTTAATTTTGTCATTTCGTATTGCTTTTCCTCTTGATGTTCCATAATTAGTCCTTTGACTCTTCCTTAAAAGAATTCTTTCCAAAATGTGATAGACTTAAAAGATTCACACTGTCTTTGACTCAATATTTCCATTTTCAGGACTCCACCTAGTCTAGGAAAATCTAGAATGGAAACAAAGATATTAAGTGTATCATAATGCCAGAAAACTAGAGCATTTACCTAGCAATAGAGAAATATTTAAGAAAATAGAGAACTATACTAACATTAATCACTTAACAGGCTATTATAAAAGCTATTAAAATATTTATAACAAAATGCTAAATAAGGAAAGTAGGATCCATATAATCCATATACAATGCCTATAAAAGATAATTAATAACAAAAAAACAAGATTAAAATAGAAATGACTAGAAGGCAACACACCAAAATACTAACAATGTCCTATCTGTGTGCAACTTGCTGCATGAAAGCAAGTCATGAGACTGAATATTTTTTTAAAGAAACATCGTTATTTAGTTGTTCATTTTTAATTTTTCATCCCAGCCTCAAGTCTCGAACCTGGGTCCTTGGGCTACATACCAGCATCTCAACCACCTTACCCACAATGGCGTACCCAAGACTGATTTATTTTTATTTTTCTTCTGTGTATTTCTATAACTTCCAAAAATGGTACACCATTTTTTCAAATCAGAAAAAATGTATTTTTTAATGCAGGTGCGCCCTGGTGGAATAGTGGTTTGGTCAACTGCCTCTGGCCAAAGTGCAGTCCACATACATCCTAAAACCTGGGTTTGCATCTTGGGCTGCGGAAAACAGCCAAGATACACAACTCCCTCCTCCATTTTATTTCCATTTTTAAGTTGTTCACACTGATTGTTGTCCCTCTGGACCCAGGACTTGAACCCAGGGTTATGTGGCCTGCATCCTTCAGAGGGATCCTTCAGAAGTGGAACAACTGGTCTCCAACAGGGCGCATCAACCTACTCCTTTACTTGAAAAAAGGTTTTAAATTAAAAAAAATAATAAATGCATTTACAATTCTACTTTCTCAGATCCTCCTAAATCAATCTACAAATTATGTCAAACCAAACAAGAATAAAACAAGGGACTTATAAACTTCATTCATGAATATATGTAGGACTAACCAAAATTTCTGAAAATAAGAGTAACAAACTATATGTGCATGGAGAGGAGCGGGGTGAGGGAGATCCTTTGCCCTAGCCCAAAACTAAAATATATTTTTACAACAATTAAAACAACAAGGAACTAGACAAAAACAGAGAAACCAACACATTTCCTCAAAGATAAGCGCAAATTCGAGAGTTGGGGCAACTTGATATATCATTTAGAAAAAAATTAACAGCAACAACAAAATCAGCCTTTACTGAAGGTTACCACAGGTCCCCAACCCCCAAAAGCTGAATGTTTCTCAACTGGAGTTCTCTGGATTTTCCAGTGATAACATGGCACCTAGAGCATGTATTATTTAACATTCTAGTAAAGTCTGAGAGCATTATTTTTTAAAATATGGAACCTACAGTCCTCCTTGTCAAAGAGGAAGTCTCCTTCCTCCTATCCAAAACAAACCTGTACTCTGACCCCATTCCTTTCTGTCAACTCCGGGCTTTTGCTCCAAATATTGCTCTTTTGCCAGTATTTTCAACCTCTCCTTTTTTATTCTCCTTGCCATCTACTGTTTTTGAAAGCAATTTTTTAACTCTTCTTTAGAACCACTATTCCTCTACTTTTACTCCACATAAATAAAAAGCTTATTCAAGAAGTAATCCTTATAAAAGAAAAGGATGACCCGTCATCCCACTCACTCAAAAGGCGGCAAGATGACCTCTGTCTAAAAGTACTGTCCTGAGACTGCTCCAGCTGTGGTCCCTAATGACCTTCTAACCAGAATCAAAGGTCAAAACTAGGACTCCTGTCACTGATATTTTTGCAGACTGTATTTCTGTTAACCATTCCCTTTATTAAATGTTATTTCCTTGGCTCATGTGAATAAATTTTCTCCTGGTTCTCCTATCTCTCTGGCTCCTCCTTTATCAACCCAGATATGGCTTTCTCCTCTCCATATTCAACACCTCCAGCCAGCTGCCACCAACAGTTACACACAGTGACTCCCAATGTATGTCTCCTAATCAAAGCTCTTCCCTGTGCTCCAGCAGCAATAACCAAGACACCTGACCAAAGCCATCACCAACTTTTCCCAAACCTCCTTGGCATTCCCTATCTCGAGGAATGGCAACACTATCTACGTATCTAGCTAATTCAGGAACCTGTAATTCATCCTAGACCCTTTCCACTCTCCTCTCACATTAAATTGGACACAAAATCCAAGGAATTCTACTCCCTTACTACCCATCAATCTCCTGATGCTTCCACAATAGCCTACTAAGGGATCTCCTGGCCTCTAAACTATTCTCCACACAAGAGCTACAGTAATCTTTCTAAAAATCTCAGTCAATGCCTTGTGCACTGCTTAGAACAATGAGCCCCACTACTATAAACAACACACTGCACCCCAGTCTTGCCTACCTGCTTTACTTGACATTCCAGGAACATAAACATACCATCTGATAACCTACACATGTTTATACCAACCACAGTGCTGCTTCTGTCTGGAAAGCCCTCACCATGCACAGGCTCCTCCACCCACCTTATTTAGCTGGTAAATTATTACTGGATTTTCAAGATCCAGTTTAACACAATTCTGTGAATCTACTAAGAATTACTGAATTATACACTTTTAAGCAGATAAACAGTACGTGAATTATAACGAAATAAGTCTCATAAATGTAAAAAGATACTTACAACCCAATATTTAAAAAGGCCAAACAAAACAGGCACTGTGCGAAACAGTAAATTCAAATGGCCAATAACAATTATCAAAAGATGTTCACACTCAGGAAAATGCAAATTAAAACCACAATGAGGTACCAATGCATACCCAAAGATTTAAAATTGAAAATGACACTATGGAGTGTGACAACGTTGTAGAGCAACTGAAACTGTCATGCATTGCCAGTAAGATTGTAAAGCCGTGCAATCAAAACTATTTCATAATAAAGCTTGAGGAAAAAATACCTTTGCAATTATTAATAACACTAAGCACACACCTATATTCTATAACCTAGCAATTTCATTGCAAGGTAATATCCCTAAGAGAAATGAATACAAATGTTCACAAAAGGACATGTGCAAGAATGTTTACAGCTGCTTTATTCATAATGACTAAAAACTGAAGGAAAAAAATACTTTTCAACAAAAATGGGTAAGTAAGTATGGTATAATATTCAATGGAATACCACAAAGCAATAACAACTAATCAGTAATGCTACTGGTACCTGAAACACCACAGACAAATCTCCCAGACATTGTTAGGTGAAAGAAGACACAAGAGTATGTACTATATTATTTCATCTATATGAAGTTCAAGAATAGGCAAACGCAAATCAATAATGACAGATATCAGAAAAGTGATCACTTCTGGGAGCATGGGATAGTGAGGAAACTTATGGGGTATTAGAAGAATCTGTATCTTGATCTTGGTGGTAGTTCGAAGAGTAGAATACATGTAAAAATAAACAAGCTGTATAACTATAAATTGGTGCATTTACTATACTATATAAAGCAGCATATGTATATATATGCTGTAACACAGATTTTTTCAAACTAACAGAAATATGCTCCAGCAGACTATAATTAACTACTATATTTCAAGTACTCTTGAAAGCTGAGCTTAAATGTTATCACCAAACACACACACATACACACAAACACAGATGAGATAAAGGTGTTAAGTAACCTTATTGTAGTAATCAATTTGCAAATATATATGTGAACCAAATCATCACATTGTATAAACTTAAATGTTATACTCTAATAATATATTGATAAAGCTAGGACAAATATTCACAAGGAAAAGCATAATACACAAAAATAACTGGTGGAACTACAACTTGTATTTGTTTGAATTTTCTACCATGACCATTAATTACCTTTTATCTTTTTAAAAAGATATTTCATTGAGTTAACAATAATGCTAAACTCATCTCTTCCTAAAGTCTTCCTTACCAAAGCACAACTGTAAAAAACTTAGAGTAGGCACTGCATTGTTCTGAAATGGTCTACTGACCAAACCACCTCTTCTACTTGCCAGTTTAGTATAGTTTTATTTATCTCAAATCTTCCACTTTTTATGCACACAAAATTATACAATTTTATACATATACACATATCTGCAAAGACACACTGCTTTGTACTACATATCTACTGCAAATGAATCTGACTGCATTGTACTGCTGGTAAGAAAACATGTTTGTAGAATAAACAAAACAAGAAGTCAAAAATAAGTAACCACCTTCCATGGGAGGTATTTCAAAGTCATAGGCGTGCCAGCTCCAGTTTATACATACGACAGGGAAGGATTAAGGCTTACCTAATAAAGATATGAACTTGTACAAGGGCATTCCTAAATTGTGTCACCTGTGATTTACTGACACAATACCATACCAATCATTTTCGGTGACAATTAGAAACCATAATAGGAAACAGGTAAATCTCCACTTACCAGCAGAAAGTCAAAAGCCCAAAGGATGCAACACAGAACTCCATGACCACCAGCTGACATGCACACACAAACCCCAGATATCAAAGAGGAAAAAGACAGACATCAAGAACCAAATTACTAACTTGTTAGCAAGTCAAAATACAAATATAACCTTATTGTAGTAATCATTTTGGTAGTTATCTTACAGAAATGAAAACATGGCCATAGAAAAATCTCTATACAGATGTTTAGTGGCTTTATTTGTCAGAATCAAAAAGTAGAAGCTATCGAAATGACCTTCACAAGTCAATGGACAGGATAGTGTGATACTTTTGCACCATGAAATACTACTCAGCAATAAAAAGGATTGAGCTACTGATACAATGAACACGGATGAGTCTCAAAGGCACTAATGAAAAGCAAATCCCAAAAGGTCTTACGCTACATATTTACTTTGTTCTTTTTTAAGAGGAAGGAAGCAGGCAGGAATGAAGACAAGTAGCAGGCAGGCAGAAAGAGGCGGAAGGAGCAATTTTTATTTAACTGTTCAGTTTTGATATTCCATCTGAACACAGTACAAAGTATTTTAAAAGGAAAGATGCAGGAAGGAATGAAGGTGAATAGGTAAGCAGGAATAGAGAGAGAGGAGGAAGCAGTATTCATTTACTTAGTTGTTCATCCTGGTTGTTCTTGCCGGCCCTGGGTGGCGAACATGGGTCCTTGGGATGTATGTGGATGGACTGTGCTGGCCAGAGGAACTAAACTACTAATCACCTTCAAAAGGAAGTTCCTTTCTGGTGATGAAACAGTTCTACATCCCAATCATGGTGATGATTACACTCATCTATACAAGTTCTAACTGATAACACTTAGAACTACACACCAAAAAAATCTCTTTAGTTAACAGTGTTAATACTGTGCCAACGTTCATTTACTAGTTTTGACAAATTTTACTGCAAAATATCACTCCCTGGGAAAAGCTGGATGAAGAAGACAAAGAATTCTGTACTAATTTTGCATATTATTTCAAAATAAAAAGATTTAATTGAAAACTAGAGGAATTATAAAATAATTTATAGTCAAAATGTAGAAACAACCCAAATGCCCACCAACAGATTAATGGATAAAATGTGATATATCGACACAACACCACACTTGGTGATATAAAAGAAAGTACCACCAGTATATACTCGACACGGATAAAACTTGAAAACATCATGCTAAAAGAAACCAGACACAAGGTCATATATGGTGTAACTCCATTTATATCCAAAACAGACAAGTTCAAAAGACAAAGTAAATTAGTGCTCGCCAGTCTTGGGGCAGGAGCGAAAGGGAAGTGACTGCTATACCAATAAGTTTCTTTTGGGGGGTGATGTAAATATTCTGGAATTAGATAATGGTGATGGCTGCACACTTTGTGAATATACTAAAAACTAGCAAACCATACACTTCAAAAAATAAATGTATGGCACGCTCTGATGGCCTAGTTCGCTGCCTCCAGCTGGTGTAATGCATATAATGTGCCAAGCACCTGGGCTCATGATTGCCTGCCTACTCACCTTCATTCCTGCCTGTACCTTTCCTTTAAAAAATAAAAATACATGTGATTTGTTACATGTCCTGGTGGAATAGCTCTTAAGTCAATTACCTTTGCAAGTCACATTGGGAAGGTGGGGGGGAGGTGGGGGGGAGGTGGGGGGAAGACCACAACCAATGTAAACAACTAAATGGAAATAAAATTAAAATTCTTCTCCTCTCTTCCTGCCTGCCTGTCTACTTGCCTTCATTCCTGCCTAAACCTTTCCTTTAAAATAAGAAAATGTATGGTTTGTGAACTGTCTCACTATGTGATAATCAATAAAAAATATAATTTAATATTTTATACATATACACATTCTGCAAAAATAAATTCCAAGGTATGTGATCTATTTAATTCATAAGGTACATAATTAAATGACACTGTAGTCATTCCCTGCCGTTTATTATTCACAAAGCAGCACAATTAATAATTAGCCAACTAAATTCACTGAAACAATCCAACTGAAATTTTAATCCAGCTAAATTTTCCCTGCCCCAGGTACTTGGGTTTTACATGGCCTGCACTTCAGCAGCCTGAGGCAAAAGGGTGCACCTGACAGAAAAATGTTATTACTGACAACTACAAATTCCAGTGTACTAAAAAAATAGCCCAAGGAACAAGATCAATTCATAAAAGCTCACAGATATGAACAGAACTGATCTTAATAAAGAGCCAGTTTGCATATACAAGACAAAAGTAGACCATTTTGTATCAAGCCAGGCCCATTTGGTCACAAAATTCAAGTAAGTCAGTCATTATATTAATAGTTTAAACTTAGACCTATTTTCTCCTTTTCCTCCTCTGGAAAATTAATCAAAAAGCAAAACCACGGACATTCAAGAGACCTGAATTCTGGTCCAAACTAAGCTGTGTGATCTTAACCCCTCAAAAAATTGTCTAAGGTGAATAATACCTGAGGGGTTACCAATCTATTTAAGTCCCTTCTGCTAATTCTCTCTAGTGCTACTCCGCACCCTGAAGAGTCACCAACACTGTCCAAGAACCAGAAAAAGCTAGCTAGGCCAGTTCCCATTTTCTACTTCTCCCTGACCCCACACAATCCACTCTCCACATTGAGAGTCAGTGCCCTTTAAAACAGACATCAAGATTTTGCACTCCCATCAGTAAGGTTCCCAAAAACTATACCCACTCTGACTCTTCCCACTCTCACCAACCTCCTCTCCAGTAGCACTCAGGCCACTCTGACCTTTGGGTTCCTGTAACATTCCTCCCCTGGGCCATCTCCTCTTCATTCTAGCTTCTGCTCAAATGTCACCTCCTCAGAGTTGCCTGTAGACTATTTCCAGACTGCCTAGATTCAACTTAATAACTGGACATGTTACTCATGCTTTGTCCTGGTTTTCTCATCTGTACAATGGTGATAATAAACAGTGCCAACTTCAGACGGTTGTCACAGGACTAAAATGTAAAACATTCAGCAGAGTGACCCAAAGTATATTTAAATGTCACCTATTACTTAAGGTTCCTCAACTTAAATTTTTTAAAGGAAAGGTGTAGGCAGTAACAAAGGCAATTAGGCAGGAATAGCAGGAAGCAGCACTTTATTTTTATTTAACTAATTGCTCACAGTGGCAGTTTTCCCCTGAACCTGGGACTCAAATGCAGGGGTATGTGGCCTGCACTCCTTCGGAGGCAATTGACCTAACTGCTGCTCCACCAGGACACACCCCCACCATCTTAATTTTCTCTCTTTCCCTTGGCACTATCTGAAATTGTCTTGTCAACCTCTTTTAGGTCGTCCTCAAATTCCCATGGAATGAAAGCTGAGTTTTGGGTTTTTTCCCTGTACTTTGTTTTTGTTCAAAACTCTATCACCATCTTCCAGGAAATGTGCACAAATACTTGCTGAGTACATGAATAAATAAACTATATTAAGTATTTTCTATAAACTGAAAGTCTTGATTTAAAGAATTAAGCGAACAATGTTTCATTTGTGAGGATGGCAAGCTTTCCCTATGTGAACTTTCCTTCCCTCTCATTATAAATAATAAGGTGACTCTGAAAAATAAAGAATTAAGTGAAACATGGCACTGCTCCAATCAAAAAGTTATGTAATTGACATCCCCTGCTGGAGTAGCAGTTAGGTCTGCAGGCTCTGGCTGATCCCAAGGTCCTAGGTTCACATCCCAGAGGAAGGAAGAACCACCAAGATGAACAACTAAATAAAAGTACAATAAAAGGTTTCTTCCTCCTCTCTCTTCCTGCCTGCCTACCTGCCTACTCACTTTTATCGTTGCCTGCACCTTACCTTTAGAAAGTTACGTAATGGTACTGATCTCTTCTTAAAGAAACTTCCTTAGCAAAGGGTTTGCCCTTAAATCTTAACACATATATACAATACACAGTGAAAGAAACTTATTAACCTGTGAGAGTATAAGTTGAATACTATGGGTATATACTAATTCTTTATAAACATAACACATAAATCCAAACTGCAGCACACTAAGAAAGGTTCTTGGCCATTAGGAAAGTCGTATCCTGAAATACAAATACATGAAACACACTGACTGACTTCAGTTTTACTACACATACGCATAAAATATACAAATTTCATACATAGACAAAAACTGATTAAAACCCAGTACTCACTCAGGATCCTAACAATTCTTGCCATTCACCAAATGAAATTCCAAATTTAAGACTCTAACTGACTTGCAAGCTAGCCTCAATTTTTCTAAAGCATTTAAAACCAAATATCCTTTGCAGCTTAACGACTTAAGAATCCACAAATTTTTACCCACAGTTCTTTAAATCCTCACTAAGCCGTTTCCCCTTGAATATCTTTTTTCTTTGCCATAAATATGAACACTTATTTTTATTTTACCACGTCAACAGTGAGTTATATAGCGATCCTTGGTTTTTTCCTAACAGCTTTTTTAAAGGGCACTTTTACGTCACTGTCCACATTTTGCTGAATCCCAAAAATGCTTTCAAGTTACGTTCCGTTTTTAATGAACAAAAATGCTGTCCTGATACACCACCACATTAGTAATGCATGGCTTAGTTTTCCTAAGTGTCACCAACTGGTATAAAATTCTGTTGGAGGAGTCCAAGTCGAACAGGAAGGGAAAAAAAGCTTAGGAATGCCGCAGAGTTGTCCCCCGCAAAGGTAACAAGAAAAGCTTCATGAGTTTATTTAAAGATAATCATGGGTTATCACTCCCCATAATACCAAAACTACCACAACAGAAGGAAGAGTGAAACGACACATCTACAGGAGGAGTAAAGATGTTCAACGCTGGGGGAGTTTGTTGGGTTTTTTGTTTGTTTTAATAAGAGGCGACGCGGCGGCGCTCTGCGGTCTCGGAACAGCTCTCCAGGAAAGGCTTCTCGGGCGCCGGCCACTCCCACTCCGGTCCGCAGCCAGGCTGGAGGTGGCTGGCGGCTGGCACATTTTAAATATCACCACCCTATTCATCAACTCCTCGGCACAATGAGGGGCAGAGAAGCCGCGCCGGGGACCGCCCGCGCACACGCCCACCGGCCCCGCGCAGCCCGCGACCCGGGCGCAGCCGCGGAGCAGACAAGTCACGCTTAGCGCGAGCAGAAAGTTTCGAATAAAACACCCGAGCGCCGAAACGCACAGGTCTCGGAGCTGAACTAGCGCCAGGAACACGCCCGAGGCAAACCACTTGACAAGCAGCTCGGGTTTTCAGCTGAAAGGCCGAGAGAAGGCGGGGGCCGGGGAGGAAGAGGAGGCGACACACAACTCTCATTCGGCTCCTCTTCCTCTTGGGCTCCGATGGCCAGGTGGGAGCCGCGCAGCAGCCTCGTGCCCGCATACCGCGCGCCGGAGCCGCGGACGCCAGCGTCCTTCCTGGGGAAGGCCCGTGACCCCCGGGTCAGCTCGGCGCAAAAGGGAGGGCGCGCACGCGTGGCGCCTTCTCGCCTGTCCTCGACGGCCGCGGCCAACCGGGGCCCCAGGCTCGGAGGGCTTGGAGGCCCGTCCGGCGGCTCGCGCGCGGCCCTCCCCCGCCCGCCCCTCCCCCCGGGGCCGCCTGTGGGGCGCGCAGGAGCCGAGCGCGGCGTCCCCGGGGAAGAGACTGCCGGCCGGCCCAGGAGATCCGAGCAACTTTCCCCTGCGTGGTTGCGGGCTGGCCCTGAGAGGGCGAAGGCTGGAGCTCGGAGTCTAGCGCAGCCGGGACTCACTTTTTCGGATGTTTCTCTCTTTTCGGCCTCCGCTTTCGGGCCTGAATGGCCAGCACTAAGGAGAGAGAAGACACATTAACGGTCGGGCTGCTGGCCTGCGGGGCCGCGTGGCGAGGAGGAGGAGACGCCGCGAGCCACTCACCTTTCCGGGAGCTCATCCTGAAGCAGCGGGAGGACAGGCGGGGGGCTTCGCGGCGGGGGCGGCGGGGGCGACGGGGGCGACGGGGACGCGGGAGCAGAGCTCAGCCGGGCTACAGCTTCCACTCGCTCCGCCAGCCGGGTGGAGGCGGGAACCGCGCCTGCGCCGCCGCCGCAGCCGCCGCTCCCGCGGGGGGCCCAGCAAGACCCGCCCCCGGACGGCCCCGCCCCCGCCCCGCCCCCACCCTCCCGGTGGGGTCGAGACCCCGTGCGGTTCCCCTACAGTGCTCCCCGCACCCTCCGGCGCAGACCACCTGTGCGGAAGTGACCCCTTCATCCCCCGACCATGGACACTCTTGCCCTTGGTCTCCCCCAACGCCCAGCCCGGCCGTGGCCTCCGCCTTTTACGCCCCCGCGGCTGGCCCAGGCCTCCCGCCACTCCCCGGCACCAAGCCCGAGCGACCCTCCCTCTCCAGCCGCAGCCTCTCCTTTACGCACCCCTGCCCATCGCCGCTCCTCCCGCATCTCCAAGCGCCCTTCCTTGGCCGGTGCCGCCGTGGGTCTCACACCATCTCTCTTCACGCGGCCTCTTTTCTCCCTTGGCTCTACATCCTTGCATCCCCATGAGCGCCTCTTCCTCGTCTCTGGCGGGTGTGGAAAGGGCACAAGAGCTGGGAAACCTAGGTCCTTCACAAGCTGTGTGACCTTGGAGAAGTCATGTCTCACCTCTGCCTACCCCCACAGGATTGCTTGAGTTTAATGAAGGAGGAGATGCAAATCGTATGGAAATAAGATGAATCTTTTGCACATGAATTGAAGTCCAGTTCATTAATGCCGTGTGTACAACAATTTAACACAACAATCCCAAGTACTTTCTCCATCTTAAATGAGGAAACTGTTCTAGGGAAGTTAAACCATTTGCCCAACAATAATTATAATTTAGGCCTAGCTGGTTCTAAATTCTTTTCGCTTATGCTACCTAATAAAGATGTGAACCAAGTTGCTAATGGGACAAAAGGATAACTGCAGTGTTCTCTGATTCTTTCCATAACTAGTAACTATATTAAACAATTACACTTTGGAAAAATATTCATCCTGACCATCACTCTCATTGGTTGCACTATTATATTCACAACTGATCAAAGTAATCCTACTCTACAGATGTTAAACTCAACAGGACTGAAAGTGCTGCTTGGATTTGAAGATCTTTTTACCTTGTCAATTTTTTATTTTTAAATTGACAGAAAGTTATGAGAAAAATGTAATAAGCAACCATATTAAGCCATATTCACCAATGCTTAATGTTTCACCGCATTTGCTTTCCCTGTGTATGTGTTTTCTTTTTTGCTGAATCAATTTGAGTTTTTTGCTGAATCAATTTGAGTTTTTTGCAGACATTGTTAACCTTATCCCTGAATATTTTAGTTAGTATATACTAAGAACAAAGTATTCTCCTAGTAATCAGATTTCTATAATCACTAGAAGAATATTTAACATAACTATCTGTATCATAGAGATCATATTCAAAATTTTTAAATGTCTCTTTTAGCTGACTTTTTTCCAGTCCAAATGTACAATCAAGGATCATGCATTCTATTTAGTTGTCATGACTTTTTAAACTATAGTCTTAAATAATCCCTCAGTTGTTTCTTTTGTAACATTAGCTTTTTTAAAAAAAGTCCAATTCTACAGTTTTATAGAATGTTACTCAATTTAGGTTTTGTTGGTTTTTTGAGGAAAGGTGCTGGCAGGAATGAGTGTAGAAGAAAGAGGAAGAAGCATTTTCTTTATTTAGGTGTTCATCTTGGTTGCCCCCTCCCCGCAACCCAGGTCCCTAGGATGTATGTCGACTATGAACTTATCCATTATGCTACCGGGAAACTGGAGATATTTCTGTTCCCTATGAGATTCAAGTTAAACAGTTTCACCAGGTACAGGATGTGTCCATAGCCTACATTGCATTAGGAGAGATATGATTGTCAGTTCGTTACATTATTAATGTTACCTTTAATCATTTTTCCATGAGAAACATAATTTTTTTCCTTTGTATTTAAAATGTAATCTGAGAACAAAATAGTGATTATCAGAAGGGAAGGGAAGAAACTGTATGGAGTAGGATAGAAAGTAGAATTTTGATGTCAAGCATAATGTAGAATAAAATAGATACTGATTTATACTGCTATCCACCTGAAACCTATATATTATGAACTATATTACTTCAACCACAAAAGTATTTTAATAAAAATAAAAGGTAGTCTGTGTTAAAAAATGGGCAAAGGACTTGAATACACATTTCTTCAAAGATGATGTGCAAATGACCGACAAGTACAGAGAAAGATGTTCAACATCATTAGAGAAATGCAAAGCAAACCCACAATGAAATACCACCTCATACCAATGTATATAGTGGAAAATGTGTTGTTGAAAATGTAGACACATTGAAATCCTCATACACTACTCATAAGAATGTTAAAATGGTATAATCACTATGGGAAAGTTCCATGGTTCCTCAAAGAGCTAAACACAAAATATCAGCAATTTTATTCCTGTATAAATATACCCCAAAGAACTGAAAATAGGTGCTCAAATCCTTGTACATGAAAGTTCATAGCAGCACTAGTTACAAGAGCCAAGAGATAAGAAACCACCCAAATATGCATCAAAAATGAGTAAACAAATTGTGGTAGAAACATGCAATAAAATCTTTTTCACCCATAACACATGGAAAAGTGATACCTTCTACAATGGGATGAACCTCAAAAACATTATGCTAAATGAAAGAAGTCATATGGAAGATCATATATTGCATGATTACATTTATATGAAACACCTAGAACAATCAAATTCACAGAAAGCTGATTCCTTGCTAGTAACGAGGGAGGGGAACTGAGGCACAACTGGTTAATGGATGCAGGGTTCTGTTTTATAGTGATGAAAACGTTTTACAGCTAGATGAGAGCTGGTTGTGACACAACATTATACATTATATGTACATGTACTCAATAACACTGAACTATTCCCTTTAAAATGTAATGTTTCATGTAATGTGAATTTCAACTTACTTTATTTTTTAAAGGAAAAGTGCAGGCAGTGATAAAGGTGACCAGAGGTAGACAAGCAGGAAGAGGAGGAAGAAGCACTTTCATTTATTTTGTTTTTCATCTTGGTTATTCCCCCTAGTGCTGGGACACAAACCCAGGTCCTTGGGATGTATGTGGACTGCATTCAGCTGAACTGACTGCTACTCCACCAGGGTGCATCCCACCTTTTTTTAAAGTAATCTGTGGGTTAATATATTGAGATAATGTATCTTTCACTCAGTATGTTACCATCCATTATCCATGCTTGCCTGAATCAATTATTATCATTGTGAATGTAAAATAATGATATTATAATCCTAGCACATCTGTTCCACCTATGTTAATTAGGTGGAGTTCTTATGTAAAGAAAAACTTTTCATTTCTTTTGTTTTCTGTTTATTTGGGACTAGTTTTTTGTTTTTGGTATCAATATTGACAGTAACCAGTCCTTTTTTGATTCTTGAACTGTCCCATATTTGACCCAAGAAGACTTTCAACTTGTAGTTGAAATATGGATATATTAAATATGTCTCAGTTTTTGAGCACCTCAATTTTCTGACAAGATGTTTCAGAAAACCTTGTGCTTCCGCTAAATAAGCTTGAGAACAAGCCATTTCTCCAGTCTTGGCTCCTAAGAAGTAACTGGAAGTTTGAAGAAACATAAATTTTAGTTATTATTATTATTATTATTATTATTATTATTATTATTATTATTATTATTATTATTTAAAGAGAGGGAGGGAGAGGAGGAGGAAGAAGTACTTTCACTTATTTGCTTTTATTTTTGGTTGACACTGCCTCCCTTCTAAAACCTGAATCCTTGGGCTTTACATGATCTAAGCCCTTGATGCTTAATCCCCTTGGGTATACCCCATCATTTAATATTTGTAACAGCTTTATGGAAATGTAATTAAGATACTACATAATTCACCCACTTAAATTATAAAATTCAATGGTTTTCACTATATTCACATGGTTGTACAACCATTGCCACAATCTAATTTTAAAACATTTTTGTCCAAGTGGGGTAGTAGTTCAATCGCCTCTGAAGGAGCAAGCCACATACCCCCAAATTCAAGTCTTGAGTCCAGGGGGAAGCAGCCAATGTAAACAATTAAATAAAAATAAAATAAAAGATGCTTCCTCCTCCTCTCTCTTCCTGACTGCCTACCTGCCTACTTGCCTTCATACCTACCTGAACCTTTCCTTCAAAAGCATATATTTGTCACCCCTAAAAGAAACTCCACACCCATTAGCTGTGTCACTCCCCATTTCCCCCAACTTCCCCTTGCCCCAATCCTAGACAAGTCTAATATCCTTCCTGTTCTATAGACATGCCTATTCTAGAAAGATCATATAAATGCAATCATACAATTGTTAATGGCTTCTTTTACTTAATGTTAAAATTGATTTCTGTGGCAAGTCCTGGTGACTCAGACACTAAGCCAGTGGCTGGGCCATAGACCATATAAAGCCCAAGGACCCAGATGAAGGGGAGGGAAAAACAACCAAAATAAATAAAATAAATAAATATGTGAATTTCTTCTTTCTAATGCTCCTTCCTCTCCCTTCCTTTCTATTTTTTTTTTCTTTTTAAAGGAAAGGTGCAGTCAGGAACGAAGGCAAGTAGGAAAGCAGGCAGTAAGAGAGAGGAAGAAGAAGCATTTCTCTTGATCTTTATTTAATTATTCACACTAGCTGTCTTCCCCATGTACCGGGACTCCTCGATCCCCAGAGTATGTGGACTACGCTACTTTGGAGGTGACAGACCAAACCACTACTCCACAAGCGTGCGCCCCTTCCTTCCTTTCTTAAAAAAGAAAAAGGAAAAAGAAATTGATTTCTGTAATTTAATTTTCTACATAATGTTGGACAAGTTATTAATTACAATATCTGGAAACTTGTAGTAATAGTAATACCAATCTTCATAAATCAGTACGATAATCAAATAAGTAAATATTCAATATTTACTTAGTAATTATCACTAACATTAGTTGGGAGACACAGCCAATCTGCTTCCTAGATAGTTTGCATTCATTTGTGAAACAAAAACATATCAAACATCTATTATATAGCAGACAGTCTAGGTACTGAATCCACAGCAGTGAACAAAGCACACAAAATCTCCCTTCCCTCATGGAATTTACATTCAACAGCCAGAAGTCATAAAATAAACAAAATAAATACATGAAATACATACTACATTTCCTGGATGATGCTGATGTCTATGGCAGGGGGGAATAGCAGCAGGTGATCAAGAAAGGCTTATAAATTAAAGACATTAATGTGATCTTGCCAGTCTTTTTACCTCTATCATTAGGAGAGAACTATATTTGCCACCTGAACATTTGTGAACTGCTGTGAATTTGTCAAATTAAAAATAACTTAGTTATCAAACAAATTTACAAATACCATTTAGATATTTACAGAAAGAATGATAAATTATAAACTTAGACTTTGCTGATTTGGAGATTTTATTTGAAATATGTCATAGTTTAGAATGACATTTTGGCAACCCCTGTGGTTCAGAGGCTAAGATATAGGTCATATAAAGCCCAAGAACCCAGGTTTGAGACATAGGGTCAGGGAAAGGGGAAAAGAATGACATGTTATTTTAATTTATCTTATTTAAAGGAAGGAAGGAAGGAAGGGAGGGAAAGAGGGAAGGAGAAAGAAAGGAAGGAAGGAAGGAAGGAAGGAAATTAAGCAAGGAAGGAGACGAAGAAGCATTTTTATTTAGTTAGTTGTTTACTTTGGTTTTTGCTCCCTGGTATGGATCTCAAACCCAGGCCCTTGGGTTTGCTTGTGGTCCACACCACAACTGTCTCAGCCACCTGAACCACCCAAAACAGAAGACGGTGACTTCTTTTTTTTTTTAAGGAAAGTTACAGGCAGAAATGAAGGCAAGTAGGCAGGCAGTCAGAGAAGAGAAATAGCATTTTATTGTATTTTATTTTAATTTCATCTTGGTTGTTACCCCCATCCCTAGGAGGGCAGTCCTTGGGATATATGTGGACTATGCCCAGTGGACTTACCCTCAAAGCCACCACAGAGTGCCACCCATTTCTTTTTCATTTTTTTTACCCCCACCCCCCACCCCGCAGGTCTTGAACCTGATTCCGTTGGTTTTCCATGGACTGTACCTAAACCAGTTGAGCCACAGAGATGTACCTTAGCATGACATTTTAGAGGAAATAGAAAAAGTAAATGCAAAGTAAGAGTATGACTTTCACTTTTTATTCTATTGTCACTTATTGCTACAGTCATCAAATTAGTCATATGAATATTATAATTATGAAGGAGAAGTATTAGGTAGAACTGAATCTATATTGAGCTCTGTAGGAGTCTACAAGAAGTAAAAAGAGCAGTACACATATTTTCCCCCAGTCTAGTACAGTGAAATTTAAAATGAACACATTATCCATTTTTACCAAATATTTCCAAGTGGAGCAACAAGGTTATGCTGTATCTTAAAGGTATGTTTAGTGTATCACAGAATTGAAAACAGACTTGAGAGGTCATACAATCCATCTTGGGACCTTTAGTAGATGAGACTATAGTCTTTTTTTTTAGGAAGAAACATTTTTATTTCATTTCCACTTTTCAGTTGTTCACACTGGTTGCTGCCCGCTGGGCCCAGGACTAGAACCCACGGTCTAGTCATGGCCTGCATCCTCAGGAGGCGATTGACCTAACCATTACTCCGCCAGGATGTGCCAAAAATGGATTTTTGGATGGATTTAATCTCCTCTTAAAGATTCTTCAATGCTTTTAATTTTTCAGGAAAATTTTTATCTAAATGTTTTATTATCAAGTTTAAGCCTATTTCTTGCTATTTTGTTAATGTGTGTTTTTCTGTGCTACTAGCAGCACGGCAACGGCTGTGTAACACAAACGTCACTGTACTGCACAGCACACCCAGACTGCCTGAGTTCCAATCACAGTTCTGCCATTAGCGAGCTGGATAACGCTGGGCAAGTTACTCAGTCTCTCTGTGCCTCGGTTTCCTGATCTTCAAAATGCATATAAATATTACCTACCTTAAAAGTTTGTTGTAAGGATTAAATGAGTTATTTCACATAAAATATGTAGTGAAGGATAGAAATGTTCTATAAATATTTGCTATTGTTTAGTATATATACACATTCACACATGTATTACATATCTATTGTTTCATAATAAATTTCACTAACTTTAGCAAATAAAAATGACATACAATATCTCACGATTGCTCTGGTCCAGGAATTTGGGAGCAATTTAGCTGGAGATTCAAGTTGTCACATGGGGCGGTAGTCATCTGAAGGCTTGAGTAAGGCTGAAGGATTTATTAGCAGGAGAGCTCACTCACATAGCTGTTAGGAGGCCTCGGGTGCTTGTTGATGGTTTCAAAGAGACCTCACTTCATCTACCTGGATCTTTCCATAGGGCTGCTTGAGTGTCTGGCTTCCCCCAGAGTAAGAGGACCAAGAGGGAGGAGGGAAGAAACAGCAATGCCTTTTATGACCCACCCTCAGAAGTCACAATCCATCATTTCCACCACATTCTAATCATTAGAAGCAAGTACAGCCCTTGCTCAAAGGAGGGTAAAGAAACCACTTCTTGGAGGGAGAACTATCAGAGAATGTGTGGACCTATTTTTAAACCACTACAAAGGGTCACTCCTTCTTCCCTGTAGTGCCTCTGATTTACAAGTGAGAATCCTTAGCGGTTTCATTCAGCTATTGGCTAAATAGAAGAAATAAAGGAATTTTCAGCTCAACTTTCAGACTAAAGAAAAGGGAATGCAGATTAGATAGATTATCTAGAGAAAATCATCAATAGGAATAATTTTGTTAAAAATAAAATGCCAACTGTATTTAAGACTCTTACCTAAACCAACTAAAATTTATTCCATGAAGATTTGCAATATTCGGACAGATTTAGAATATTAACTAATGCCAGCACATATCTAAATAGATTAAATAGTCTGATCATAATAAACTATGTTGAATTTTCCCACCCTGAGCTCCATTTTTTTAAGCATTTAAACATGTATATAGCCATGACAAAATACCCATTTCTCAAATGCTTGAATTATCTGCCTATAAAGAATTTGGCTTTCCATTTTATTGTAACTGATTTTAAAATTCAATATATTGACGTGTCCTGTTGGAGTAGGGGAGTTTGATCAACCACACCACAAAATCTAATATGAGGTATGCCCTGGTGGAGTAGCGGTTAGGTCAATCACCTCCAAAGGAACACAGGTCACATACCTGGGTTTGAGTCCCAGGTCCCAGGTTTGAGTTCAGGGGGAACAACAAGTGTGAAGAATTAAATGAAAAATAAAGTGTTTCTTCCTCCTCTCTCTTGCTGCCTGCCTGCACCTTTCCTTTGAAAGAAAAGAAACTGAACATGATTTTGCTCACAGATAAATATGTATTCCATTCTAGCATAGTTCAAGATGTGCATTTGTAACTTTCAAGTAGTATGGCATTAGATATGGAGATAAAACATACTGTCTATGTAAAACAACTTTATAATTCTCATTATTATAGTTTTTGCTATATTTCTACTTTTAAACCTTTTCCATTGTTATAATATGAATAGAGAAACACATAAATCACAAGTATGAAGTAAAGGCATCTGTGCTTGAAAATATTAAACATAGACATAACCTAGGGCACCAATGGGTTAGTCCACTGCAATAAACTCCACATACATCCCAAGTTCCCCAGTTCAAGACTTGGGGCCAAAGGGAGAACAACCAAGATGAACAATTAGATCAAATAAATAAATTGCTTCTACCTCCTCTCTGCCTGCTAGCCTGCCTACTTGTGACTTCATTCCTGCCTGCACCTTTCCTTTAAAAAGGAAAAAAAAGAAAATATTGAACATAACCAGTACCTCAAAAGCCCTGGTCCCTTCTCATTTACTCCCACCATGTTAATCTATATTCATCTGTATTCTAACTTCTAGACTGTTGATTAATGGTAGCTTGTTTTTAGTTTTATAGGAAATGGATTCATACACTAGATATTTTTATGTGTCTGGCTACTTTGCTGAACATTATGTTTGTGAGACTGAGTTGTGTTGCACATAATAAGATTACCATTGCTGTATTCTTTTTTTTTTTTTAAGGAAAGGTACAGGCAAGAATGAAGGTGAGTGGTGAGTAGGCAGGAAAAGAGGGGAGGAAGAAGCGTTTTATTTTATTTTTATTTAGTTGTTCACAATGGCTGCTTCCCCCGGCCTGGGGTCCTGAACCTGGGTCCCTGCGATGCTTGTGGACTGTGCTATCTGGAAGAAGTAGTCTTACCTGCTACGCCACCAGAGTGCACCAACTTTTGTTGTTTTTTTAAATCTACTGGTGCCATTATTAAACTACTGTCTCTTAACCTCAAACTCACCCTTCCCTTCTTAATTTTGAACTAAGGAAGCTGTCGTTCATTGCTTTTTTGTCGAGTTCCCATTATTTCTGCCAGTTGAGGGCACTAGCGGGAGACTGGAAGGCTGGAGAAGACGACTTGCTTCTTCCAGTTTGCTGGCCCTTCCTCATCTCAGCGGAGGCTCTTTACTCTGACGGCAGCAGTTGGTTCAGAAGTGGAGTTTTATAGTGTTCCTCAAAGCAACATTGTTGTGTTCCCCCTTAGATATACCATCAATGCTGAGCTGTATTCCGGCCTTGGACACCAGGCCCCCTCTCTCCTCCAAGCTTCTGAGAGCTAATAATCCACCTCTTTACTGTGTTCCCCAGCCCTAGGGATCGGAAAAGCCCCCTGCATTATAACTGCTACCTCAATGTATCCTCTTTTTCAAAGTTTTCCAGTACCTCTTCAACCCAACAATGCCGTGTTATTTCTGTTGTCATTGAAGTAACTGAGCCAGCCGCCCAGGTGGAGTGGCAGCTGAGCACAGTTTACATGCACCCCGAGTTTCTCAGGTTGTGTCCCACGGCAGAACAGGGGAGAAAAGCCAGGATGAAAAACTAGGTGGAATAAATGAAAATGCTTTTTCCTTCTCTCTTCCTGCCTGCCTGCCTCTGCTCACCTTGGTTCCTGCCTGCGTCTTTCCTTAAAAAATAAAATAACTAATCCAACTGCAATAAAAAAGTAAATAATTTGTTTTCTTTCTAGACTCTAATAAATACATGATTTCATCAGTCAGTATGATTGGATTGTTTCCAATTTGAGCTATTATGAAAATCACCCATTTTTTGAAATAAAAAATGTAGAATTGACCTGCTCTCTGGCAGTGGGCCCTGGCCAAGTAGGGCAGTAGCAGAAGTGCCTCCTGGCAAAGTTTGTCCTGCATGTCTGCACAGCAGCGGGACTGGGCCTCAACTGACTTCTGCAAGATGGAACCTGAAGGGTGGCCTCCTCCTCCCCTGTGCCAGGCACGGTGTGGGCATAACTCACAGTAGCCAGAGAAGGCTGGCCCCAAAGGAGCGCTGTCAGATTTCACAAATTAAATTCCAGGGCACCAGTTAAATTTGAATTTCAGATAACCAATAAATAATTTTTAGTACATCCCATGCAACAGTAATGGTGAGCAATGTGTCTACATTTTCAGTTTGAGCACTTCCTGGGATCTGTTTTTGCTGTCATTGTCATGGCAGAGTGGCACATAGTAGGGAACACTTACTGTTCCTACCACCAAGTACGTTGGTGGCCTCAAACTCTGACAGGAAGGATGCAATGCTTATTTCTACACCTTCAGATCTTGGATGCACTGCAGTCCTTTCGTTCTCACCAAGTAAACAAGCCTCAGGCTGTGGGCTTCTCCCCTTGCTCTCTGTGTCCAGGTGGCATAGAGTGCATCATGGGCAAGGGGCAGGATTGTGTTCCCAGGAAAACTAGGTTGGCACAGACTCTGCAGGGCCCAGAAGGCTCTTTCCTTCTTCAGAGAGAAGCACTGAGATTCTACCTGAAAACTCTCAAAAAGGGTTTCCAAAAGTGTGTCCCCATATGATTAGGCTTCCAGGGACGCTGCTGCGGACCAGTACCCACGACTCCTGTGTGCATCACAGAGCTGTTGTGGACATCTGCAGTACATGTTAGCATGAAAAAATCTGGAGAGATTCTGCATTAAGTAAGTCTATTTGACTTCATCTAAAACAGCATTCCCCAAAATTATCTGAGAGTTTTCCCTTGCCTAATAAGTCTTACCAGAATATATTGGGCATTTAATGCCAAGACAGATAACCTGTAGAATAGCAGACAATGGACAAATATTTATTACACATATATTATGTTGGGCCAAGTGTTTGGGATATAGAAGTTTGTTCTTCTCTTGTCACTCTTAAATCAGTTGCAAATACTTATTTTAGTTGCATAGTGTGTGACTCTCCAAATCAGAGTTCTACAAGGGCAGAGATGTCACGTCTCTTACTCAATATCCAAAGGTCAGCTCCTAATAGTTCTCGGCCCACCATAGATGCTTGTAGATGTGGGTGCATGGCTGTGCGTGTGTGTGTGTGTACACATGTGTGTGTACGTGTGTGTGTGTACGTGTGTGTGTGTGTGTGTTGATGCACTGTAGATGCTTAGTTGGATACATGGAAAAAAACACAATCTTTGACCCTGGAGAACTTCCATCTGAGACAATGGTTCTCATGGGACTATAAAGCAGAATCATGAGAGGAAGTTTTTTAAAATTCATGTCTTGTTCCTATCACATTTCCACCACTGGAAATGATGCAAAAAGACTGGAAGATAGCACTCTATAGACAAAGCTGAGGATTGACAAAATGTCCCTGATTCTTCTGGAAAATACAGCAAATTTTGGATTCAATTCCTTTGCCAAATTCTCTATTTTGTCAGGAAGTCTGGGCCTAGATTGTGCCCCTCAGAGGTCTCTTGACTTGGAAACTAGGTACTCGTCAGAGTGTACAAACTTTTCATTTTAGGGACAAGAATAAAAAGCATTTAAAACAAAAACTCCTAAAAACATGTTGGTGTGGACATGGAGTAGGGAATGCAGTCATTTCCAGAAAGCATTTAACTTTACTCTTTGAACTATAACCTGTACTCCAAACTTAATTAGGCTCTAACCTCTCTTTTCTTCCCTTAAATTCCTCACCACTCACACAGTCTCCTAGCAGTGCTTAAAATAATTTTTCAGAATATATTTTTAACCTTAGGCTTTTCTTGAGACAGAACAAATACCTGTTCCAGAATCAGATAGGTTTGGTTTTTCTGAGACTCACCTCCCATCACTGCCTTTCAATTTAATTGGGGGCAATTCATATCCTTTTAGGAAGATTTTCCAGACACACACACTCACACGCACACACTCACACACTCATACTCATACACACACAAACACAGACTCATAGAATTTTCATTTACAGAGGGCTATGTTAGAAGCTAATATTTTTGAAGGGATTATGTTAAGTGAATAAGCCAGAAAGAAAAGGGAAAGTGCAGGATGGTTTAACTCATATGTGGAATATAATGAAATGAAAGAAATAAACGTAAACCTCAGCAAAAACTCTCGGGACACAGATGATGACTATGAGAAGCAAGGAGGAGGGAGAGAAAGGAAGAGGGAAAAAGTGTCGGTAAAGGACACTAGAACTCTGGTGGAGCGTGTGGTGTGAAATATAGAAATACAATGTAAACAATAATTAATAGATGCATTCTGGTAGAGTAACCTCCAGCCAGCACAATTCAGATACATACCAAGGACCCAGGTTCATATCCTGGGCTGGGGGAACAACCAAGATGAACAACTAAATAAAATAAATAAAATACTTCTTGCTTCTTTCCCTACCTGCCTGCCTACTCACTTTCATTCCAGCCTGCACCATTCAATTAAAAAACACTAATTCTAATGTAATTTTGACTTCAGGATTTTTATTTTGAAATGCTAAAGTAAACTAGACTGCTGATTGAGGAATTTTTTTTTTTTTTTTTTTTTTAAATTTCTGCAAGCCCTAGGTCTTGAACCTTGGTCCTTGGGCTTTACATGGCCTACATTTAAGCCACAGAGCTTTAGAGGTGTGCTCTGAAGACAAACTTCGTGTCCTTAATTACTCAGTACCTGGCAGAACCCAGCAGTACGTCTCAGTGCCTAGTACATAATATCTGTTCTTTTGTACAGTTAAACTAAAGAAAACAATGCATTTTTTTTTAAGAGAGAAAGCCTGGCAAGCATGAATGAAAGCTGGGAGGATAGAATGAAGAAAGAGGAAGAAGCATTTTTATTTATTCGTTGGTTTCATTGTGGTTTTCTCCCTTCTCCCTGCCACCATCATGAGCCTGGGTCTTGGGCTTTATGTGATCTCTGTCCCAGTCACCTGAGCCAGCAAGTACACCAATAGCATAAATTTAGGTCAGTCTTACCTGAGAGATACTTAGAACCCCAGTAGAGATTCCACTGGGTTTGTAGATGAATAGGCTTCAGTTTCCACAGTTTCCACGGTCTTCCCTCACAATCTGCTCAAATGAATTGATATAAGGGCAGACTCAAGACAATAGTGGCCAGGATCTGCTTATGGCCTTGGCCAGCCTTGTGTCTGGCATATCAAATGCATCATTCAAACTATGGGGTAGCACACTCCTGTGGCTCAGTGTCTGAAGTGCAGAACATATAAAGTCCAAGGACCCAATTTGAGACCCATGGTTGGAGGAAGGAAAAATAAACACATGAGAAAAAATCAAATTAAAACAAAATCCCTCAGGTTGCCCTACTCAAATCTCTGTGGTGACCTGTTAAGAGCAAGACTCATGTTCACGCAACAGAGCAACTAGAAATTCACCTTTTTTTCCAGAAATGAACACTGAGGAAAAGCAGGCTCGGGGGCTATAAAAATGCAGCAGCAATCATGACCACAAAGGACAGGTGAAAACATCAGTGCTCAGAGTTACATTGCAGATTAGGGATTTGGGCCACAGTGGAGGGGGTGGAAATGTGGGAAGATTCAGCTCTCTCAGGAATCGTGAAAGCAGCAGAGAGCCCACACAGTGGGATCAGGACACGGAGCCAGGGAAGAGGGTATTGGCACAGGGCAAAAGGAGGACCAGTGCCCCAGTGATTTGAATGGAAGGACCGGCAAGAAAACTACAAAGGGCACCATCAAACTACAAAGTAACCAGAGGCAACTAGGAGAATTCCCCCAACATCAACCCTCCCACCATACTGTCCAAGAGACACAGGACCCACTAACCGAAAATTCCGCCTTCAGGCTTAAAGGAAGAAGATAGTCTTCCAGAGGGAGAAACCATCAAATTCCCCACAGCACCACCCTGTGGGTAGAGGAGAAACTGCTGTCTGATTGTTGATAGTGAGCCAACAGCAAGTTGGCCATTACAGTATGGACCAGGGACACTAGGGGAAATCTCTGCATCCCCCACACAATCTCCAAACCCCATTAGCTAAACTTTTGGACCCCAAGAGAGGGTCCAAAAGAACTTCAATAAATCCAACCAGTGGCGATGCCATAAAACTCAAGAAATCTCAGATACAAACCAAGATTTAGGCTTACTTGGTGAAGCTGATACCCTACACAAGGCCATCACTGCAGAGAAACCCAAGCCACAGAAGAAAAACAGAATACTAAAAAGAACAAAGACACAGAGAAATATACATGAAATGATGAATACAATAAAAAAACTCAAGAGGAAATCTGAATACAACAGAAATGTGAAAACTAAGTACGAATTTAGGACAACAGTGATAAATAATCATGAAAATCAAGAAGCAAAGGAAGAAAAGGAGAACAACAAAAAAGGTAGAGAAAAATGAAACAAGATATCAAAGAAATGAAGAATACAATAGCTGAACTAAAAAACTCAGTAGAGAGACTCAAGAAGACAGTAGATGAAGATGCCATAGAATCAGTGCACTAGAAGATAGGGCAGAGGAATGAATTCAAGTGAAGAAGCAAAGAGATAAAGGAGTGTAAATAAATGAAGAAAGCATTTGTGACCTATGAGATAACATCAAAAATAACATTTACATCACAACCATCCCAGAGGAAGAGAGAAAAGAGAGCAGAAACTATATTTAGAGAAATAATAGCTGAGACCTTTCCTAATGAAGAATGAGGCAAACCTCCAGACCCAGGAAATTCAAAGAGTTCCTAGTAAAAGAAACCAAGGCAGACCTACACACACTGTCATTGTAATGTCAAAAATACAAGATAAAGAAAGAATATTAAAAGCGGTCAGAGAAAAATGAGTCACATACAAAGGAGTCTCCATAAGATTTTCACCAGATTTCACAACTGAAACACTACAGGTCAGGAGGGAATGGCATGATCATTCAAAAGACTGAAAGAAAAAGATTTTCAACCTAGGATATCATACCCTATGAGATTATCATTCAGAATTGAAAGAATGATATAAAGCTTTTCCAATAAGCAAAAGTTAAAGTACTTTATCACCACAAAAAAAGTTCTACAAAAAATACTAAAAGATGCTATATAAAGTGTAAAAAAACTCCACTTACAATAATGGTCTATTAGACCTGTTCATTTATGTTCATTAGAGATATTGGTCTGTAATTTTCTTTTTCGGTTATGTCTGTCAGCTTTAGGTATCAGTGTGATGTTGGCCTCATGGAGAGTATCTGGGAATGTTCCGTGTTCTTCAATGTTTTGGAAGAGTTTAGGTAGAATGGGTATTAATTCTTCTCTGAGGATTTGGTGAAACTCATTGGAAAAGCCTTCTAGTCCTGAGCTTTTATTTTTAGGGAGGCTTTTTATTACCTCTCCAATTTCTTTGCTTGTAATTGTTCTGTGGGGTCTATTCAAGAATTTAGCACATATATCTTATTTAAAATATGCCTATGATGTCGATTTTATTATCCCCATTTTATAGATGAGAAAACTGAAGCTAGGAAATCTACTTAAGGTTATATAGTATATAAGTGTCAGAACCAAGGTTCAGATTTATCTTTTATGCCCAAATCCTGAATGCTTAGTAGTTTATCCTGTTTAGTTTTATTATTATTGATATTATTTTGTTTGAAAAGATAACTCTATGCAAAATCTTTGTTTTACTTCCATCATGCTGAGCTTTTTCTTTTAACTTACCTTTTTCTTTATAATTCCAATTTTTAACTTTTCTAAATTAAGTAATTGTGACTCAAGCTTACATTACGAATTTTCATATATTCTACTATATTCATTTTAAACTTTAATTTTTTTGAAATAGCCAATATATTGTACTGATTTGAGTTTCTTTTTAAATAAGTAATGTGGTAAATTATGTTCATTATTTGACCAGAAAAAAAAATCAAAACAAAAATAATAAGGAGAGATAAAGGAAGCTAGAACTCTGGTGGTAGGTTTAGTGTGAAATGCACATAGACTGATGCATGAATTCAATATCCCCAAAAGAATATAGCAATGTACAATAATAAAACAAATACATATAGTATATAATATATGAACATATATGTACAATGATAATATAATGAACATCCATATATTCACCATATTGTTCACTTTCACCTGTCTTGAAATGTATGTAAATTTTAAGAAAGCATATAAGTAAATAATAATTAAAAATAAAAATAAATAACTGGAACTACATTAAACTAAAGAGCTTCTTCATAGTGAAAGAAAACATCACCAAAACAAAGAGACAACCTATTAACTAGGAGAAGATATTTGTGTTCCATATATCTGACAAGGGCTTAATATCCAAAATATACAGAGAAATCATAAAATTCAACAACAGAAAAAAAGCCAATCCAATAAAAAAATTGGTAGAGAAATTGGAGAGACATTTATCCCAAAGAGGATATATAGATGGCCAACAGGCACATGGAAAGATGTTCCTACTCGCTGACTATCAGGGAAATGTGAATTAAAATAACAATGAGATTATCACCTTACACCTGAGAGACTATTATCCAAAAGTCTGGAAATAGCAAATATTGTGAGGATGTGGAGAAAATGGAACACTTTTATACTGTTGGGGAGAGTACAAGTTTGTGAAATTCCTATGGAAAACAGTATGACTATTCCTCAAAAAGTTGAAGATGGAAATCCCATATGATCTCACCATACCACTTCTGGGTATTTACCCAAAAAATATAAAAACACTAATTCATAGAGATTTGTGTACACCTATGTTTACTGCAGCACTATTTCCTGTAGCTAACTAAGTACTGGAAACTACCTAAGTGCCCAAAGTCAGATGAATGGATAAAGAAAGTGTGGTACATACACATAGTGGAATACTTCACAGCTATTAGAAGAGATAAAATCCTGTCATTTGAATCAACATGGATAGAATTAAAGGGGATTATGCTAAGTGAAATAAATCAAAAGAAGAAAGTCACCAGATGACTTATAAGTAGAATGTGAATAGAAAAAACAAAGGAACAGATGGAAAAGAACAAATCCTTGGACACTCACTTTAGAACTGATATTAACAATAGGGAATGGAAAAGAGGTGGTCAAGAGCTGGTGGAACCACTACAGAATAATAAAGAACATTTGGTGATTTGGAGGAAGGCAGGGTTTGCTGACATATATCTGAGGAATGAGGAAACTGCACATTGGGGAACCCATATATATGAGTCTATTTTAACGTGTAAAATAAATGTTACTGTAATAAAAAAAATTTTTTTAACCCTCTGTGATGCATGAAGAATCATCTATACAGTGTGGGTGCTCTGATGCCCTTGTGGAGCAGTGCTAGGTCAATGGCCTCTAAAGGAGCAAACCACATACCCCTGGGTTCTAGTTCTGGACAGAGGGTTGGGGAAGCAACCAGTGTGACCCACTAAATAAAAATAAAATAACAATGCTGCTTCCTCCTCTCTCTTCCTGCCTGCCTGCCTCCTACTCACCTTCATTCTTGCTTGCATCTTTCTTTAAAAAAAAAAATCATCTACACAAGGCCCAAGGCGAACAACCTATACCTACAAACTCCACGTGAAGTCTTCAGAAGCAGAACTCTTGAGAACCAATGGGTTTCTTGTACCTACTGGGGACTCAAGAGTTTCTGACTTAAATTGACCATGAAGAAAAATACCAATTTGCTAAAATGTTAATATAGTGGTTGACCACCACCTAGCAGGCTTACATCCACTCAATGAATTTATTGCAAGGAGAAGGAGGATAAAAAGTGTTCCACACATTTGCCTACAAAATTATCTTTTTGGCATTCCCTGGTGGAGCAGCAGTTAGGTCAATCCCCTCCAAATGAGCAAGCCACATAACCCTGTGTTTGAGTCCTGGGACCAGAGGAAAGTAACCAGTGTGAACTAAATAAAAATAAAATAAAATGTTTCTTCCTCCTCTCTCTGCCTGCCTGCCTGCTTACTAACCTTCATTCCTGTCTGTATCTTTCCTTTAAAAAAATTTATCTTTTTCCTTTCCAGAACAAGAGTTTCCAATGCATAAATCTATTCTGAGATAATACAGGATTGTTATCATTCTTCACATTTCACAATAGAACTTACTGAGTTTCTACTAATAGAGTAGTCAAAACAAGCCATGAAGTTGGGATTTTTTCATTGACAAAATGGTGAAAAGCAAATATACTTAACTGTGAATACAGACAATTTCATTTTTGAATCTGTGTGTGGAGAAGGCATGTTTTGTGATTTATCATAGGCAGTACTTACAAGAAATGGATGTCTCTTCTCATGTACTATTTGTCATCAAAGAGAAGGTCAATATGTTCAGATGTTATCAAGCAAGGTCCCAAGGTACCTTCTATCTCTGACTCCTCCAACATCTCTCAAGTTCTCATTTCCCCCTCTCCTTTTCCCTTCCTGTCTAATGCTAGATTTATAGTCACTTAGCATATAAAGAATCTGGTGATCACAAGGTGAGTATTGCCTCAGTTGCATATCACTACTTAACAGAACAACCCAAACTAGCCCCTTAAAGCAATTTATACTATGTAACAATTACACTATGTAAGAATTTTATAGGTTCACTGGATAGTTCCTCTCTGGGTTCATTCTTGTCGCTACATTCATCTGGAAAGTCAGAGATGGAGGTGCCAAGAGCATCTCTTTCATATATGTATGCCCTTTGCAGTGAAATAGGTGTGGGCATATGTCCCTGCAGTGTATAAAAATATATTTGGTCCCAGTTCCTGACACAGAGTTTTTAAAATCTTTGAGTTATTGTAGTATATTTTGTTACTCATAGTGAGCCCCCTTTAGATTATGCTAATTAACTGACTTAGAGCGTGACACTGGATAACCTGGAGATAAGCCTATTCACCAGAAAGGCCGAGTGATGAAAGTGTTGGGATTTTTAGCCTACCGTAAACTTCTGAAATGGGAAGAAAACTGGACATTGAGCTCTACAAAAAACTCTTGAATGTTTGCAGACTGGTGAAGTATCAAGGTTCTGGAGAGTGGAGCACTCACAGAGGGCATGAGAGCTCATGCACTAACCCCCCTCCACCCACAATTTCTTGTCCTATGTATCTCTTCTACTTGACTGTTTGTGTGTAGTATCCTTTATAATAGAACAGTAAAATGCCTTCCTGCATTCTGTGAGTCATGCTAGTAAATTAGCAAACTTGAGGGGGGTGTTGTTGGAACTCATTTGGATGACATCTGCAATAGTTGATACTTGTCTTTGAAGCTGACAATGGGGCATGAGACCTTACGCTGCGGGGTCTACGCTAACTTTTTTTTGTTTTAAGAGAGGAAGAAGGCACACCTTGGTGGAGTAGTTGTTAGGTTAGTTACCTCCAGAGGAGTGCAGTCTCACATATATCCCAAGGACCTGGGTTTGTGTCCTGGGTCTGGGGGAACAACCAAAGTAAACAAGTAAATAAAAATAAAAGAGAAAGCTTCTTCCTTTTCTCTCTTCCTGCCTGTCTGCCTGCTTGCTTTCATTCCTGCCAGCACCTTTCCTGTAAAAAAAGAAAAGAAAAGAAAGTGGGTGCAACAGAGTCAAGACAGTGACAAGGTAAAAGCGAGTCGCACCTCCTTCCCACAGAACAAGTAGAAACTCACCTATGTTCCAGACACAAACACTGAGAAAAAGCAGATCCAGAGGCAACGAAGACAGTAGCAGAAATCACAACCACAAAGAGCAGGCAAAGATGTCAGGGTCCAGAGCTATCCTGAAGATTTGAGATTTGGGCCTCAGCAGAGGAGGAGAGCCTGATGAAGAACTGGACCTCCTAAGTGTTACTCTGAGGACAGCAGAGAGCCTACCACGTGAGACCAGTACAGGAAGCCAGGGGAGAGGGTCGTGACACAAGACAAAAAGAGGACCAGTACCTAGTAGAACTGAGCAGGAACTCCTGAGGGAAAAACACAGGGCATTGTGATAGCCAAAAGGTAGCTAGGAGAATCCCTCACCCCCAACCCTCCAACCATATTACTCTGGAGTCAAAGGACAGGACATGCCCACCGAAATCCTGACCTCAGGCTTAAAGGAAGAGAGTTTCATGAAACTGAGGAACCTTCAACGCTACCCATTCATCCACCATGTGGATGGAAGCACAATTGCAGCCCAAGTGCTGATTGTGGGCCAATGACAAAGTGGTCATTATCATTTGGGCAAGGTACACTGAGGGAAGGCTCTGAGTCACCCACACAGATTCCAACCCCATAGGTTGAACCCTTGGGCTCCAACACAGGGTCCAACTAGGAACTTCAACAAATTGAACCAGTGTGACACCACAGAACTCAGTAAGTCCCAGTGTTCAAAACAAGATCCACGCTTTTCTGGTATGAGTCGATACACTACAAAAGGCCATCAAAAGAGGGGAAAATATTCCACAAAAACGTGAACGAAATTCAAACAGAAGGAAGAAACAAAGACATATACATGGAATGCTGAATCCAAATAAAACCCCAAGGGGAAATTTGAATATAACAAATATGTGCAAACTACCTGAGAATGAATTTAGGGAAACAGTAATAAATATATGCATGCAAATTAAGAAGAAAAAAAAAAGAACCAGAAAAGGAAAAAGATAACAAAAAAAGATAGAGAAGAAATGAAGCACATTATCAAAAAAAATGACGAACACAATAGCTTAACAAAGAACACAATAGAGGGGCTCAAGAGCAGAATGGATGAAGCCTCCAACAGAATCAATGAACTAGCACATAGGAAAGAGGAATGCATTCAAGCAAACTAGCTAGGAAAAAAAAAATGAAGAGAATTAAAGACAGCATTCACAATCTATGGGATAACATGAAAAGGAACAACATTCACATCATAAGGGTCCCAGAAGGAGAAGATTGAGAAAAGAGGGTAGAAATTGTATTTGAAGGAAAAAAAGATGAGAATTCCTTAAGAGAAACGCAGAAAGCTTCCAGACTCAGGAAACTCAGAGAGTTCCAGACCAAAGAAACCCAAACAGATGTACACTGAGACAATTGTCATCAAAATGTCAAACATACAAGACAGAGAAAGAATATTAAAACAACCAGAGAAAAATTAGCCATATACAAAGAAATCTCCATAAGTTTGTCAGCAAATTTCTTGATGGAAACTCTACAGGCCAGAAGGGAATGGCATGATATATTCAAAGTGTTGAAAAAAAGAATTTTCAATCTAGGATACTATGCCCTGTGTGATTATCATTCAGATGTGAAGGAATGATAAAAAGATTTTCAGATAAGCAGAAGTTAAGGAACTCATCACCACAAAATCAGGTATACAAGAAATACTAAAATAAGCTAATACGAAGGGCAAAGAAGCCCCACTTAAAAGCAATAAGAGAGCAAATTTAAAAAGCGGGAAGGAGGAGAATAAGAATGTGGTTGATTAGAATGAATGGAAGACTAATCTGTTTCAAAGAAAACTAGGAAATAAACACAGAATATTTAATGCTAACCCTAGGGTAACCACAAAACACATAGCCAGGGAAAAAAAAACAAGAAGAGAATAAAAAGTGAAAACAATCAAGGCATAACTACAACCAACACACCTAAGAAAGAGAACACAGGCACTGTAGTAACAAGAGCCAAAAGAAAAATCACAAAATGGCAATAAACAGTTACATATCAATAATCTCCCTAAACATTAATGGATTGAACTCACCAATCAAATGACAGAGTGGCTGATGGATTAAAAACCATAACCCAACCTTCTGCTACATTAAAAAAATTCACCACTTTCAAAACATAAATAAAGGTTCAAGTCATTTGTTGGAAGACAATTCCACCTACAGTCATTGGCAACCACCCACTCCCAAAAAAGAAGGAAAAGCCACATTTAGATTGGAGAAATCAGACTTTCAAATAAAAAGTATAACAAAAGGCAGAGATGGATGTTATATAATGATTAAGTGATTAATCCAATTCAACAAAAAGACATAATGCTTATTAACATATATGCAACAAACGAAGGAGCATAAAATACATTAAGCAAATATTACTAGAACAGATAAGACATCCATAGCAATACAATAATAGTGGGAAACATCAACATCTCGCAAACAACTATGGATGGAGAAACCAGGCAGAAAATTACCAGGGAAATAGCAAATTAAAAACAACAAATTTGGAACAGTTAGGTCTAATAGACATATACCAAACACTTCATCCTACTGCTACAGAGTTCACTTTCTTCTCAGGTGTGCATGGGACATTCTCAAGGATAGAACATATGTTGGGACACAAAACATGTCTCAACAAATTTACAAAGACTGAAATCATACCAATCATCTTCTCTGACCACAAAGGCATAAAACTAGAAATCAACCACAAAAAGAAAGCTGGAAGACCCAAAATTAACTGAAGACTAAACAATGTGTTTCTGAATAACTTTAAGGTAAAAGAGGAAATCAAAAAGGAGCTTAAAACATAGGTAGAGACAAAAAGCCATATTTGAGGAACCCATAGTCAACATTATAGTAAACATTGAAAAATTGAAAGCATTTTCTCTAAGGTAAGGAAGAAGGCAAAGCTGTTCATTCACACCACTGCTATTTGACATCGTACATGGAGGTCTGAGCCAGAACAATTAGGCAAGAAAAAAAATAAAAGGACTCCGAATTGGAAAGGAGGAAGTAAAATCATCATTATTTGAAGATGACATGATTATATACATTGAAAAACCTAAAAACTCTGTCAAAAAACTACTAGAAATAATCAACGAATACAGTAAAGTTGCTGACTACAAAATCAATGCACTAAAATCCATTGCATAGCTATATGCAAGCAACATGCTAGAAGAAAACAGAATCAAGGAAACTATGCGCTTAAAATAGCAGTAAAGAGAATCAAATATCTTGGAATATACTTAAAGGAGGTGAAAGACCTGTCCAATGAAAACTACAAGTCCTTAAAAGAAATAGAGGGGAATACGAAGAGATGGAAAGACATCCCTTACTCATGGCTGGGAAGAGTCAACATCATCACAGTGGTCATTTCAAGCTAAAGCAATATACACATTTCACTGATGAGTAAGATCATCTGGTATCTATCTTTCTTTTGATTTATTTACTTAACATAATCCTCTCTAGATTCATCCATCTGGTACAAATGACAGGATTTCATCCCTTCTAATGGCTGTGTAGTATTCCATAGTGTGTATACATACATACATACATACATACATACATACATACACATCTTAATCTGTTTATCTGACTTTGGACACTTAGGTAGCTTCCAGTTCTTAGCTATTGTGAATTGGATGCAATAAACACAGGGGTGCATGCATCTCTGCAAATTACTGGTTTTTTTTTTTTATTATTATTTAGCTTTTGGGTAAATACACAGAAGTGGGATGGTGAGATCATCTGCGATTTCCATCTTCAACTATTTGAGGAATGGCCATACTGTTATCCATAGGGGTTGCACCAATTTACACTCCCACCAGTAGTGTAGAAATGTTCCCTTTTCTCCATGCCCTTGCCAGCATTTGTTGTTTCTAGACTTTTGGATAATCTCTCAGGTGTAAGGTGATAGTTCATTGTTATTTTGATTTGCATTTCCTTGATAGCCATCAAGGAGGAATGTCTTTTCATGTGCCTGTGGGCCATCTGGATATGTCTTCATAAAAAATGTCTCTCCATTTCCTCCTCCCATTTTTGATTGAATTGGCTGTTTTTCTGTTATTGAGTTTTATGAGTTCCTTGTATATTTTGGATATTAAGCCCTTATGAGAAATATGGAACACAATTATGTTCTCCCAGTTAGTAGGTTGTCTTTTGTTTTGGTGATATTTTCTTTTACTGTGACAAAGCTCTTTAGTTCAATGTGGTCCCTGTTTGTTTTTCTTTTTTTTTTCCCTTGATGCTGAAATTGAGTTCACCAAGATCCACTATGCTGATGTCATGGAATGTCTTTCCTATGTTGTCTTCCAAGAATTTTATAGTTCCTGGCCTTATATCCAAGTCTCTAGTCAATTGTGAGTTAATTTTTATAGATAGTGTTTTAGAGTGATCTAGCTTCATTCTTTTGCAGGTGGCTGTCTAATTTCACCAACACCATTTATTGAAGAGAATTTCCTTTCTCCATCATATAATTTTGGATCCTTTTTTTGTAGATTAACTTACAGTGGGTCTGTCTCTGGTGATTCAGTTCTTTTACACTGATCTATGTCTCTGTTATTATTGTAGTACCATACTGCTTTGATCACCAATGATTTGTAATATAGCTTAATGTTTGTGAGTGTAATCTCTCCAGATTCATACTTTTTTCTCATAATTGCTTGGCTATTCGGGGTCTTTTGTTGTTCATATAAATTTTAAGTTTTGTTCTATTTCCTTGAAATAAGCCTGTGGGATTTTAATGGGGATTGCATTACATATGTCTATTGCTTTAGGTGAGATGACCATTTTAATGATGATGTTTATTCCCAGCCATGAGCAGGAATGTCTTTCCATCTCTTTGTGTCCTCCTCTATTTCTTTTAAGACAGACTTAACGGTTTTCATTTGTACAGGTCTTTTACCTCCTTGTCAAGTAAATTCCAAGATATTTGATTCTTTTTAGTTCTATTTTAAAAGTACAATTTTCTTGATTCTGTTTCCTTCTAGCACATTGATTGCATTAAAACGCAACACATTTTAGTGCATTGATTTTGTAGCCTGTCACTTTACTATACTGGTTGATTACTTCTAGTTTTTTGAGAGTTTTTAGGTTTTTCAATATATATAGTCTATCATCTGCTAAAAATGATAGTTTCAATTCCTCCTTTCCAATTTGAAATCCTTTTCTTTTTCTTGTCCAATTGCTCTGGCTAAGACACTAGTATGATATTAAATAGCATGGTGAGAGAGAACAGCCTTGCCTTGTTCCTGACCGTAGAGGACATGCTTTTGATTTTTTGCCATTGATGATGTTGGCTGTGAGTTTATCATATATGGCCTTTATTATGTTGAGGTTTGTGACTTCTATCCCCATTTTATGCAGGTTTTTATTATTAATATGTGTTGGTTCTTGTTCAAATCTTTCTCTGCATCTATTGACATGATCATGTGGTTTTTCTCCTTGCTCTTATATATATGGAGTATTAGATTAATAGATTTACATATGTTGAACCACCCTTGGCATTCCTGGGATAAACCCCACTTGATCATGATGGGTGATCCTCCTGATGCACTGTTGGATTCGGTTTGCTAATATTTTGTTGAGAATTTTTGCATCTATGTTCACTGAAGATATAGGACTGTAATTTTCTTTCTTGCTGACATCTCTATCAGCTTTTGGTATCAGTGTGATGTTAGCCTCATAGAAAATGTTTAGAAGTATTCTCTGTTCTTCAATATTTTGGAAGAGCTGAGAACACATTTCATTTATTCTCTGAAGTTTTGGTAAAAGTCATTAGCAAAGTCATCTGATCCTGGGCTTTTATTTTTAGGTAGATATTTCATTACCTCTTCCATTTTCTTGCTTGTAATTATTCTGTTTAGGTGTTCCAGTTCTTCTAAGTTCAGTCCTGGTAGATTGCATTTTTCTAAACATCTGTACATGTCCTCGAGGTTGTCTATTTTGTTGGCATACAGCTGTTCATAGTAGTCTCTTAGGATGTTTTGTATTTCTGTAGTGTCTGTTGCAATTTCTCTCCTTTGTTTTCTGTTTCCAGTTATGATAGTTTTCTCTCTTTTTTGTTTTGTGATTCTAGTCAATAGTTTGTCAATTTTGTTTATTTTTCAAAGAGCCAACTTTTGGTTTCATTGATCTTCTGGATTACCTTTTTGTTTTCTATTTTATTTATTTTTTATTTTTATTATTTCCTTATGTCTACTGACTTTTGGTTTTCATTGTCTTTATCTAGTTACTTTAATTGTAGGTTAGATAGCTTGTGATTTTTTTTCTTTTTTCTTGAGATGGACTAAATTGCAGTGAATTTTCCTCTTAGTACTGTTTTGCTGCATCCCATAGATTCTGGTAGATTGTGTGTTCATTTTCATTGGTCTCTTACTAATTTTTCATTCCTCTTTGATTTCCTCTTCTACCCAAGAGTCATTCAGAAACATATTGTTTAGTCTCCAGCTAATTTTGGGGTCTTTCAGCTTTCTTTTCGTGGTTGATTCTAGTTTTATGCCATTGTGGTCAGAGAAGAGGCTGGGTATGATATCAACCTTTGTAAATTTATTGAGACATGTTTTGTGTCCCAATGTATGTTTTATCCTTGAGAATGTTCCATGCACACCTGAGAAGAAAGTGAACTCTGTGTAGTTGGATGAAGTGTTCTGTATATGTCTATTAGACCTAACTGTTCTAAATGGTTGTTTAAAACTGCTATTTCCCTGTTAATTTTCTGCCTGATTGATTTGTCCATTGTTCCAAGTGAGTGTTGAAGTCTCCCTCTATTATTGTGTTGCCTCTCATCTGTTCTAGTAATATTTGCTTTATATATTTTGATGCTTTTTCATTTTGTGCATATATGTTAATAACCATTATGTTTTCTTGCTGACTTGGATTGATCCCTTAATCATTATTTAATGTCCATCTTTGTGTTTTTAGTTGAAAGTCTGTTTTATCCGATCTAAGTATAGTTGCTCCTATTTGTTTTTTGTTTTTTTTTTCATTGCCATTTGACTGTAGGATTGTTTCTAAACATTGACTTTGATTTTAAGCCTGTTTATGTTTTGAAAGAAAGTGAGTTTCCTGAATACAGCAGATGGTTGAGTTATATTTTTTAATCTATTTGGCCACTCTGTGTCATTTGATCAGTGAGTCCAACCCATTAACATATTATTGATATGTAACTTTTTATTGCCATTTTGTAATTTATCTTCTCTGTGTTGTCACAAACAGTGCTTTTGTTCTCTCTTTCTTTCCTTAGGAGGCTTGGGGGTAGTTATATTTTGATTGGCTTCTTTTTTTGTTTTCTTCTTTGCTTTTTCTCTAGAGATGTATTTTGAATTTATCCTAAGGTTAGCATTAAGAATTCTATGTTTATTTCATATTTTTATTTGAAAGCAGATTAGTCTTCCATTCTTTCTAGTCATCTACATTTTTATTCTCCTCTCCTTTATTTACTCTCCTCTCCTCTCCTTTTATACTTGATGTGTTAGTGTTTTATGTTTTTAAATTTCTTTGCACTTTATAGAGTACCTTTTAGTATTGTTTATAGGGCTGGCTTTGTGGTGATGAAGTCCTTTAACTTTTACCTTATCAGAAAATTATCCACTTAATAAGTTCATAGCCTAAATACATGTAGTGTATAATGATAGTGGACATTAAAATTAGGAAGAATGTGTTATTTAAACAAACCTCTCAACACTGACAGAAACCTGGTCTGTGTAGAAGGCTGACTGATTTCCCATCCCAGTTTCACCATTCCCTTAGTGACTATGGACAGGTCATTTAATCTTTTGAGGTTTTAGTTGTTTCCTCTGCAACATGAGAATGACTGCACTTGCCTCATGGGTTTTTGTGGTTTTATAAAGATTAAAGATAATGTGTGATTCAACCTGTTGGCTCAGTAGTTAAAAATCTGCAGCTCCCCTTGGCATAGTCCGCATAAAGTCCAAGGACCTGGATTTGTGGCCCAGGACCAGGTGAATCATCAACAGGAAAAACTAAACGTTTTTTCCTGCCTGCCTACTTGCCTTCATTCCTGACTGCCTCCTTTCTCTAATAAGTAAATAATATACTTTTTAAAGTGCTTATAAAGGGTTTTGACATACCTAATGACAGTTCAATAAAATGCTACATTAAAACAATATGTATATAACATATTTGTATATATAATCTATTATGACACCAAGCACAGTTTCAGATATAGGAAGTTATTAATAACAGTAATAATTCAACAGTTAGCAAAATGTCAAGAAAATATATGAAATTTTTTAAGCAAGGAAGGACAGAAGATGAGGAGAGAGAAGAAGGGAGAGGGAGAAGAAGTATTTTAAGGAAGGAAGGAAAAGAAGAAGGAAACACTTTTATTTATTTTGTTTGACTCTCTCCTACTTGTCAGGAACCTGGATCCTTGGGCCTTAAATGGCCCATGGCCCAATCATTGACTTCAAGTCTGAGCCACCAGGGCGTGTCAGGTATGAAATGAGTTGAGAAAAATTTAGCTAATATATTTATATAATATTTTAATATTACGGCAGCAATGATTTTACATAAAATATTGACCATAAGTTTACCTCAAAAGGTTATACACTTTCACAGATTTTTAGTTTGAGATCTCTTATTAGTCTCCCTGAGTTCTTCATAAATATATGAGTTGTAATAATTATACTATCCCTACTAGTAATATGCTCCATAAATATATCTGCTTTGTAAAGTAGTGCTTCTGTTTTATATCCCTAAATGAATCCTTTCAAGCTATAAAATCTTTTCATTCTAATACTGTCACTGATATAATTATAACATGATGTCCTAAAGCAAAAAAAAATCAAAATACAAAGAAACAATGGTAAACTCAGATTAATAAAATGTGATGCGTCTTCTATCAAAATAATAAATATTATATATTTATACGAAAACCAAAAAATCTTTTGAATTTTCTTTTTTCCCTTTTTTTCTTATTTAAAGGAAAAGTGTAGGCAGGAGTAAAGGTGAGTAGGTGGACAGGCAGGAAGTGAGAGGCAGAAAAGCATTTTTATTTATTTTTATTTTGTTGAATGCACTGGCTGTTTTCCCCGCCCCCCGGACCCGGGTCTAGAACCCAGATGTATGTGGCCTGCATCCTTCAGAGGCAACTGATCTAATCACTACTCCACCAGGGCAAGCCAATCTTTTGAATTTTCAACATATGGAATTGTGGTCTTAGTTGTGGTCTTATATAAATAGAAGTTTGTATAATTCTTAGAGGCATATTCATTTAATAACATATAATACACATACATGTAGGTATATATGTTAAATATGATCATAGAGTGTTTCTATGAAAACTTTTGTAAGCCAAAATGGCATAAAACAAAGAAAAAGTTACCGTTAATTGATATTTTATTTTCCAAGAGGAATGAAGATGTCAAGAACAAAGGCAAGTAAGATGGAAAGTTTTCTGTTATTTTATTTATTTATTTTATTAAGTACAAATAAATAAAATGCCTTTTTTTTCTCTCTCTCTCTGCTTTCCTTCTTTCCTGCCTACACCTTTTCTCTAAAAAAGCATTGGCAATATTTGGTCAATCTTGCTTCATTTATACCATTCATTTCTCCAAACTCAGTAAATTTCAGACATCATATAATGTTATCAGTTAATACTTCACTGAGTATCTGTATGACATAAGATGCCATATGGCCTTGTGGATCAGGTGGTTCAGGCAGCTGAGGCTGGAGTGTAGATCATATAAAGCCCAAGGACCCAGATCTGATACTCAGGCAGGTAGGAAAAAAATCATAAACAAATAAACAAGCTTATTCCTCCTTTCCTTTACATTTTTAAAAAAGAAATAAAACACTAAATAATGGCATTTTCACATCAAAAAATAATTGCTTAATATAATGTAACACCTAGTCAGTATTCAAATGTTTTCCATTGTCTTAAGCATCTTCTCATATGCATATTGACCATTTATACATTAAAAAATTTTTTTTTCAGAGGAAGAAAGGCAAGCAGGAATGTGACAAGAGGATGAAGCATTCACTTTTATTTACTTGTTGACTTCTAGTTGTTCCCCTCAGTCCCAGGTGGTAAATCAAGGTTACTGGTTGTATGTGGACTTGATGCCTGAGTCACCAGGGCATACCTGAGCATCTTTGGAAAATCTTTGGAAATCTTTGCTCACTTTTAACTGGATTGTTTTTTGTTGTTGAATTGTAAGAATTCTTTGTATGTTTTAGGCATTAGATTTTTTATCAGATACATGATTGACATATATTTTCTTCCATCATATGAATGGTCTTTTCACTTTCTTGATAGAGTCCCTAGATTCACAAAAGGTTATTTTTCATTTTAGCAGTTTATAATGAAAGTTGTATAGATTTCTTTATTCCTGCATCTTCTCAATAGTTTCTTCCTTATATTTTCTCTTTTCCTTCCCTACTTGGTAAGATTTGCCTTTGTGTTCAAGGGTCTTTTTTCACTCTTTGTCCAGTTTTACCACCTTGCTGGGTGAATGCCCGCAAGGACAGTTGTGTCCTTGCCTTCACCCATTGCATTTGTTCAATTAGATGACATACTTCCTCCTGTAAACCAGGATCATTTTACCAATTTGCTGACCTCTGTAGTGTCCTTACATAACCCGAATTCATCATCCTTTCAGATGGACATAGACCAAATATTGTATTTCTTTCTTTCTTTTTTTTTTTTTTTTAAGGAAAAGTACAGGCAGGAATGAAGGCAAATAAGTAAGCGAGCAGGAAGAGAGAGGAGGAAGAAGCACTTTCATTTATTGTGGTTAGTTGCTCATCTTAGTTGTTCCACCAGGCCCTGGGTCTTGAACAGGAGACAATGGGATGACTGTGGATTGCCCTGCTGGGCCACCAGGGCACACCTGAAAATTGTATTTCTGTCTTAGCTTTTTGGAAAGAGGGGAAGTCATAATCCTCCTGTGAATAGGAAAGTGAATTGAAATGCCTTTTATGGTTCTTGCTCTGGTCCAAAGTCACAAAGGGAATGAACTTCATTTTGGCAGCTGGTAATTGGGTAATGATTGCAAGAAAGAAAGAGTGTTACTTTGTTTGCTTGCTTTTAATTTTGATGAAGTCTCCTTTATCTATGCTCTCTCTTGTTCTTGGGCTTTTGGTGTCATGTTTAAGAAACTATTGCCTAATCCAAGGTAATGAAGTTCTATATCTATGCTTTCTTTTAAGAGTTTGATAATTTTAAGTCTAACTTTTATATCTTTAATCAATGTTGAGTTAATTTTTGTATATAGAGTGTGGTAGAGGTCGAAATTCATGTTTTTCCATGTGAATGATATCAGAAGAAAAATATTCTGACACTTTCAAAAGACAGTAAGGGACACTTTATTCAAGAGAATCCTGCAAGGAGGTTTTTACACAGGGGAGAGAGATTGGGCTGAACTCCAGACACCACAAGAAAAAGTGGAGATTTATAACCAAGCAACAGGGTGATGATGGGGTCAGTGGATGCAAAATTATTAAAAGAAAACACTAGGAATAAAGGGAGCTTCTGGCTAAATTGACAGGATTCCTGCTGAAGCCTGGTCAGGGTGATCAATTATCACAAAGGACACAGTCGGGAAGGAGGAATTTGTTCAGAGGTCAAGGGTAGGGGCACTTTCTATAGACACAGAAAAGTCAAGACCTAGAGGGCTTAGATGAGCCGACTAGAGTTAGACCAAGGAGAGTGTGTTTGTTTATTTCTCCTTCTCTGGTCCTGAGTCTTCAGCCCAGGTCTGTAAGCTTTACACAGCCTGCACCTCAGCTGTGAGCTATAATAGGGATGGGTGCACCAGGGACAGAGTCTTTGTCAAGATCCACTTGTCTCAGCTACATTAGTTGGAGGGAAAAAAAAAAAAACCACACAAAAAAAACCCTACCCAATTAAATAAGCTTGAAACTTTGCTGAAAGTCATTCTACCATAGATGTATGAATTTATTTCTGCACTGGCAATTCTATTCATTAATCTACATGTCTGTTTGCATGCCAGTACTACACTGTATGATATTTTGCTTTAGCTTTATAGTAGGTTTGAAATGGGGAAGTATCCATCTTGAAATTTGTTTTATTTGCTAGTTTATTGATTTGTTTACTTTGGTTTTCCCCAGACCCCAGGCAGAAAAACCAGGTCCTTGGGCTTTATGCTGCAGTCATAGACTTTAACGCCAGCACTAGCAGGACACAACTTCTTTCTGAGAGGAAGGCAGGGTGAGGAGAAACAAGAAGGAAGGAAGGAAGGAAGGAAAGAATGGAGGGAGGCAGGGATATGAGAGGAAAGGAGGAAGAGAGGGAGGGAGAGGAAAAAGAAGCACTTTTATCTGTTTTTGCTTGTTTCTCTGGCCTGGTGCTGAACTTTACATGGTTTATAGCACAGTTTGTAGCTTAACACCTGAGCCACCAGGGAACACCCAAACCTGTATTTCTTTTTCAAAATTGATTTTGACTATTTGGGGTCTCTGCATTTCCTTATGAATTTTAGGAACACTTGTCTTGTTTTGTAAAAAAAGTCAACTGGAATTTGGAAAGGGTTGCATTGAATCTGTAGCTCTACTTGGGAACTATTGCCAAAAATTATTATTATATATAATATCCTTTTCATTATTCTATCCACAAATGAAATGTATTAGTCATATAATTTATCCCCAAATATATTTTCATAAAGGATCAATATGATGCTCTCATTATATTATAAAGTATAAATAAAGGACATAGGCACTTCAATATGTAAATATTCAGACAAGACTATACAAGAAGGCTTAAAGAAATAATCAGGGTCCTTTCTGGTGGCTTGGGCATTAAGTCTGCTGCTCCAGCATGGTCCAAATGAGGCCTAGGGACCTGAGTTTGCAGCTTGGGGCCGAGGAGAGCAACCTAAATGAACAAAAAATAAATACAAGTGTTTCTTTCTCCTCTCTCTTGCTTCCTTCTTGCTAGTTCACCTACCTGACTTCATTTCTCTTTAAAAAAATTGTATGGATGTGCCCTGGTGGAGTAGTGGTTTGATCTACTACCTCCAGCAAAAGTACAGTCCATATATCCCAAGGACCGGGGTTTGTGTGCCAGGTCAGGCAGAACAATCAAGATGAACAACTATAAAAAATAAATTAATAAATAAAAAGAAATGCTTTTCCTCCTCTTTCTCTTTCTGCCTGCCTACTTGCCTTCATTCCAACCTGTACCTTTCTTTAAAAAAATTGTATAAAAATTACTTACATGACATGCCCTGGTGGCCTAGCAGATAAATTCCCTGCACGTAGGCCATGTACACACCACAGATCCAGGCTTGAGACCGGAGGCCAGGGGGAACAAGATGAACCAAGATGAATGAAATGAAAACAATGTTCCTTACTCTTCTCTCTTCCTTCCTACCTACTTGCTTTCATTCTTGCCTGTACCTTTCCTTTAAAAAAATTATGTATGTTTATTTGTGAAATGCAGTTATTATCTAGGCTCAGATAACTATGAACAGATTATAATTATCAATTTTATAATTTAAATTATAATTATATACCCACATGTGTTAGGATATTTAAAACTTGTGTAGGATGAAGGTCAAGACTTCATTAGGGATATGAATGTACCTGTAATGCAGATGTTTTATATCTTTGGTGTCTAGGCATTAAGATGCCAGTAATGCCACCTAATTATGATAAACGATCGTTGACAACACCCTCACACATTTTCAAAATGCTGATGAGACAGTACTATCCTTTTTGAGAATCCAGATAATACATAAAGAGCACTAAACTGGAAGTCAGAAATGAGTATTCCTTCTAGCCCAGATCAATTTGCTGCTCTCAGTTTCATTTCCTTCTGAAGAATGTAGAGCTTGGTCTGTGATCTCTGAGATCTGCTCAGTGATTCCACGTAGATTTAGCACTGTTCTTAACACTAGCTGGAAAAGCATAGCTACGATGTGTATAGCATGTCTCCCTCTGCTGGCTGACTTATACACTATGTCAATAAAAAAAGTTTGATCTTTTCAGTTATATTAGAATTGATAAACCATACACAAAATGTTGAACAATTAGAAAAACAGAGGATGTGGCCTTGTAGCTCAGGTGGCTGAGATGTTGTGTAGACCACATAAAGCCCAGTAACCTGGGTTTGGGATGTGGAGTCAGGGTGAAAAACCAAATTAATTAATTAAAGATGCTTCCTCCCTCCCTCCCTCCTTTCTTTCATTTTTTTTTTAAGGGCATGCTCTGAAGGTTTAGTGGTTAAATCCATGGACCTCTGGCCACCACAGTCCACATATATGGTGGTTCCTGGTCCCTGGAGGGTGGGGTGTAGGTGGGGGAACAATCAAAATGAAGTAAATATAATAAATAAAATGCTCTTTCTTTCTCTCTCTTCCTGCCTGTCTGCCTGCTTGCCTTCACTCCTGCATTCACCTTTCCTTTTTATTTTTTTAATTTGTAAAGGAAAGATGAGGCAGGGAGGAAGGGAGGTAGGCAAGCAGGTAGGAAGAAGAGGCATTTTTATTTTAGTTGTACATCTTGGTTGCTCCCCCCAGCACTAGGCTGTGAACCCGGGTCTTTGAAAAGTGTGCAAACTTCTCTCAATGGGAGGTGGCGGCTCCAACTGTGACTGCACCGGGGTGAGACTTCACCCTATCTCTACAAAAAAAAAAAGAAAAGAAAGAAAGAAAGAAAACGTGTTTCAAATCTTGATTACCATTTTCAATTTTCTAGGTCCTAAACAAATAAACAAATATACATATATAATATACACGTGTATGTATATACACACACACACACACACACCTTATTTTGCCATGTATAATGTGCACTCATGGTTTTGCACTAAACTTTCATGAAAAAAATCTTTCATTTTTTTTCTCGAGAGAGGAGGAAGAAACATTTTATTCAGTTGTTCATCATTAGCTGCTTCCCTAGCCCTGGGTCTTGAACTCACTAGGTCTCTTTAGCCCTGTTTAATCCACTAGACCATCAGGGAGTACCCGCTTATGTAGTTTTTGCCAATTGAAAAATTTTTTTTAAATAATTTTATGATTTATTTTATTAATAACGCCATATTCACTTTAGGATATTGAAATTGCCTCTCAGTCTATGAGTATTTCACACCTCACAAGAGTTCTAATGTCCATTATTATTCTCTCTCTCTTCTTTAGTGGGTTTGATGTTATGTTTTGATTGGTTTCCCTTTGTGTTTTCTCCTTTGCTTTATCCCTGGAGATGTATTTTGAGGTTACCCTGAGGTGAGCATTAATAATTTTATGTTTATTTCATATTTAGTCTTACACTACTCACATTTTTATTCTCTTCTCCTTTCCACTTTTTATATTTGCTGTTTTACTGCTTTTAAGTGACATTTCTTTAGACTTTATAGAGTATCCTTTAGTATTTTTTTGTAGAGCTGGTTTTGTGGTGATGAGTTCCTTTAACTTTTGCTTATCCAAGAAGCTTTTTATCATTCCTTCAGTGCTGAATGATAATCTTGCAGGGTATAGAATCCTAAATTGAAAATCCTTTTATTCCCAGCACTTTGAATATATCATTCTCTTTTAAACCTGTAGAATTTGTATTGAGAAATTCACCAACATTCATATGGAGACTCCTTTGTATGTGATGTTTTTCTCCAGCTGTTTTTAAGATACTTTACCTCATATTTTTTATATTTTGATGACAATGTATCTAAGCGTATGTTTTTCTGGGTTTCTTTTATTAGGAGCTCTTTGACCTTCCTGGGTCTGAAAGCTTGTTTCTTCCTCCAGTTAGGGAGTTCTCAGCTATTAATTTCTTCAGATCCAGTTTCTGCTCTTTTTTCTCTGTTTCTATGACCCCTCTGATGCTAATATTGTTCCTTTAGATGTTATCCCACAGGTTGCGAATGCTTTCTTCATTTTTCATTCCTTTCTCTGCTGATCTGCCTGAGTGCATTCCCCTGCCTTATCCTCTGGCTCACTGATTCCATTGGTGGCTTCATCCATCCTTTTCTTGAGTCCCTCTGTTGGGTTCTTTAATTCATCTACCGTGTTCTTCATTTCTTTGATACCTTGCTTCATTCCTTCCCCTTTTTGTTGTTCTCTTTCTCTTCCTCTGTTTTTTCTTGCTTTCCATGAGTATGTTTATCACCATTGCCCTGAATTCATCCTCAGGCAGTTTGCACATGTCTGTTGTGTTCAGATTTCCCCTGGGGTTTTAATTAGATCCATCATTTTGCATATGTTTCTGTGTCTTTGTTTCATTTGGGATTCTATTTATGTTTCTTTGGGTTACATTTTCCTGCAGTGATGGTGTTGTGTAGGGTAGACTTGCACCGGAGAAGCCTGGATCTTGGTTTGAACACTGGCAATTCTTGAGTTGTGTGGCATTACCACTGGCTGGATTTGTTGATGTTCCTAGGTGGAACCTGTGTTGGGACCCAAGAGTTCAGCCTATGGGGTTGGAGTCTGTATGGGAGATGCAGAGCCTTCCCCAAATCCCCCAGCTCTGAACAATAATGACCACCTTTGTCACTGACTTACAATTAGCAATCAGACTGAGTTCCACCACCAACCACAGGGTGGCATTATGGATTGTCTTAAAGGTTGTTTCCTTTTGGGACTCTCTTCTCTTAAGTCTTGGGGTGGGATTTCCAGTGCGTGGGCACTGGGTGTTCAAAGCAATATAGGGGGAGGTGGTGAGAGTGGGGGATTCTCCTAACTTCCTTCCAATTATGGCGTGCCCTGTGTAATTTTCCTTCTGGGGGGAGGGGCGCTCCTGCTCAGAGTACTGGGGCACTGTTCCTCTTGTTCTGTGCCAAGATCTTCTCTCCATCAGACAGTGACTCCTGGAAGGCTAGGTTATTCCAGATGTTCCACCCACTCTGCCATGTCTTTTTCTAGGCTGGGAGTCCACAATGCAGCTCTGAACCCTGATGCCATCGCCTACCCTTGTGGATTGCTGCCACTGAATCCGCAACCTCCAGGCCAGCCCGCCCACGTCATAAGCGTCTGAAGATTAAGTGGTTTCTAGTTGTTCTATGGAGATGGGATCTGATACAGCCCACCGGTTTGCTATCCTGACCCTGAAGCTCATTTTAATTTTTTAATTCAAATGTTATTTGTATATATTTAGGCAGTTCTTTTTTGTACCATACAGGAATTTGATGTTCATTTTAAAGTATATTTTGATACAAGAAATTTTAAGTAACAAATAATTACAAAACACAAGAACAGATACAAGGTAAAAGATTTTCTTCCTGTTGCCTCCACAATCTGATGACACACGCTGGGGAGGAGGTCCAAAGTATCTCTTAGCAGTTCTGTTGCCCTGCTCTTTAGCATATTTAATAACTGTTATCTTAAAGCTGGTAGTATCTGTATTTTTATAAAAAATATCAGATTGCTCGTTCCCACCTAAAGTATACGAAAAGAAGTGTTGCACTGTTCACCCTGTGGCAATGAAGTTAGCATCAACTTATCATATCAGTCACTTACTCTGTGAACAACAAAATGTTGCTCTTTGTTTCATTTCATTCACTCATTGGTTGAAATTGCTTTCGTTTGCAAGTTTGCTGTAAATTCAGCAAAACTGATCATTGTATTCGAGGGTATTACTTGCATATGACATCATTACTGATTTCTAGAGTTACACTTTTAGCTCAGAAGCATAAATAAAAGAACTAAAAACATTTATATAGATTTGGAATTAGTACAACCCACGTATGATGTGCATCCTTATTTTTCCCTCATAAATTTGGGCAAAAGTGCACATTATACATTGCAAAATATGATATACCTGTATCTATTTATCTATCTATGTATATATATATACACACACAACTAAGTCCCCATATGCTCATTGTCTAAATTTTTAAAAATGAAACTCACATATTGCATCTGTCAAGGATTTCTGGCTGAAATTATTTGGCTCATTCCCTCAGACATGTCTGTTGGATAATTTATCTCTGAAGAGGGAATTTTCTGTTGGAGTTAACAGAATTTCAATAGTCCCCAGAGCTTTTATCTTTTAATGGTTAAATCATGTAAATTTCTGTCACATATATCTTAGTTTTAAAATACTTTCAGAAATCCTGTGATAATTTTCCCGCCTTCTTGAATTTGCCTAATTATTATTATTGTCGTTGTTTGTAGTTCTGTGAGTTATCTGAAATGTTTTGGGGATGCAGGGGAGCACAAAAGTGTCAGCTTCCAAAATGTCTTTTTGGCCAAAAGTATTTCACAGAAGAGGCTCTGAGGAGTGAGTGAGGCTAAAATTTTGAAAGACACTTGCATGTGTAAAGGAAAAATCTCTGTTAGGGTGTCTCCCTCTCCAAACTAAGATGACCTAGCCTCTTTAACTCAGTGGTGTAGTCAGAAATGAAGGCCAGTAGGTAGACAGGTAGGAAGAGAGAGGAGGAAGCATTTTATTTTTATATTTAGTTGTTCACACTGGTTGTTTAACCCTGAAACCAGGGGTATGTGGCCTGTGCTCCTTCTAGGATGATTGACCTAACTGCTACTCCACCAGGGTGCACCTATTCTTAAACTATTTAACACATATAATTATGCATGCAAGGTAAAAAGATGGAAAATGCTTTGTGCCCTGGCAGCCTAGTGGATAATGTACCAGACTTAGTCCACATACGTGCCAAGAACCTAGGTTCAAGATCCAGGGCGTCAGTGTTGGTCCCTACTTGCTTTCATTCCTGCCTGCACCTTTCCTTGAAAAAAAAAAATCTATAAATTAATGCCTTTCTTATCTCCTGCTAACTTTTGCTAAGTAATAACTTACCATGTCATTAAAAAACCTTATATAGTTTATCCACTTACATCTAAAGTTAAAATTCCTCTTTGCTGCAGTGAGCCAAGAGGTTTTGCCTCAGGGCATTTTTATTTGCTCTTCCTTTGCTTGAGTCAGATCTTACATTAGAGGCTACCTCCTCAGAGGTGTCCAACTTCTCTAAAACAACCGATCTCCAGCCCGTCACTCTCTTTTCTCTCACTCTGTCGAATTTTTGCCATAACATATTATGATCAAACATTACCTATGTAAGTGTGTACTGTGAATCTTCTCACTACAAAGACAGTTTTACTATGTTCACTGGGTAATCGCACTATTAAGAACAGTTCCTGGGTACTTCCCTTGTGACTCAGGTGGCTCGGGCTCAGTAAGGGTGTGGACCATGTAAAACCCAGAAACCCAGGTTAGGTTGGCAACCCCGTGAGGGAGGGGTAGGTAAAACCAAAAATGTTTCTTTCTCCTCTCTCTCCTTTCCTTCCTTTTTATTTTATTTTTTTAAAGGAAAGTTACAGGCAGAAATTAAGGGGAGCAGGTGAGCAGACAAACAGGCAGGCTGGAAAGAAGAGAGAGGAAGTATTTTTAATTTTAATTTAGTTGTTATATAAGTTCCCGCCCCCCTCCCCCACTGCCCCTTCCTTGGGATATATGTGGACTACTCCACCAGAGCATGCCTCCTTCCTCTCTTTAAAACAATAGCAACAAACAGTTCCTGGTTAGGAATATTTGTTAAAAAAATGGATAAATCCTAAAAGAGGAAAACCTAAGTAGTTACAAAAGCTGTGAATCTGCAAATATTTTATAGAGCCAAAGTGTATTATAGCTGATATAAAAAGGAAAATACAGCTTTATGTTATTAACATTTGGCAAAGGAGGATCTTCTAATTATCAATGTCTAATATAGCTTATTTTTAATTTTTGATAGTGTATATATATATATGTTTTTAATTTTTTGTCATTCTGGAATTAGATCTTGAACCCAAGTCCACAGCTTTCACAGCCGGCCCATTAGCGATCAGTTACAGAGCGGGGTTAGGCAATATATTATACTTTCTTCTTTTTTCATAAATTTTTTTTTAAGTGAAAGGTACAGGCAGGCATGAAGGAGAGCAGAGGCAGGCAGGGAGAGGATGAAAAAACACTTTATTTGTATTTAGTTGTTCATCTGGCTCTTCTTACCAGCTCGAGTATGTAAACCCAAGTCCTTGGGATGCACGTGGACTCCACCAGGGCGCATCATACTTTTAATTTCTAACTGTCCCTCTCATGTTATTTTTCTGGGGGACTGGGCAGGGGGATTAATTTTCATCCTGCTTGAGAAGTTCAAGAAATTTCTCATGTAAGGTGCTAGAAGGAGGGAGCAAACAGGAATGAAGGCATGTAGGCAGTCAGGCAGAGAGGGAAGAAGCATTCATCCATCCGTTCAGTTCATATTGGTCGTTCTGCCCATTCTGGGCCATGAACCCAAGTCCTTGGCTTTTACATGTACTATGCCATCCAGAGCCATAGGTTTAAACTGAGCCACGAGGTTAACACCATGATAGATTTTTTTTTTAATATTGAATATCTTTATCTTGGCTTCCTATTTGATTGATGCCTTCATCAATTATAGAATTTTAGGTTCTAACAATCTTTTTTTCTACTGCCATATTCAATCTTCCAGAATTTCTGAAATTTCATCAGTGCGTGAAACTTTGTCATCAGTCCATTATGAGTTATTTTCTTCCATTAGAGGGCATTTTCTTCTATTACCTATTTCTCCATTCTTTTGTCCTTGTTCTCCTTTACATTGATACATCTTCCCTCTGCTGCTCTTTTATGTTCTAAGAAGTTTCCTCTCCTTTATCCTGATTATTCAGCTCAAAGTTAATCCACTTTCTCAATCTTCTAACCCATTACTTATGTTAAATCACTCAGTTGTCCAATTAATCCCTTCATTGTGAACTTTTTGTTCGCCAGATACACTATCCTCTGAGTATATTAATTAGGACAATTAAAAATTCCCTTATTTCCAGAGCTGTCTAAGTCTCTTATGGGGTTCGCTGTTCAGTTTGTTCATCTTGGTTCTTCTCTTCCAATGTAGCTGTCACTTTCCATCCTGACATTCACTGAGATGTTGCAGCAAAGGTCTCTGCTGGCTAGGCTGGGTGGTGGTACAGTGATGTTCTGTTCTCCAGCAGGCCTCTCTCTCCAGGGGAATTGGCTGCTTCCAAGGAAGTGGCAGAGCTTGCCTTCCAGCAGGGCTCACTAAGATGTGTGGGTGAGGAGCCAGCAGGATGGCTGGGGAACCCCACAATCGCTAAATTAAGGAGGGCTGTACTTTGGATTTTAACAGATTTAGTGTGTTTTTCTCTCCTAGACAGAGCCGCCCTACCCTCCTCTCCACCCACTCACCATGCAGTTCTGAAGTCAGCTCAACTTCTGCTTGCCTTCCCCAGGCTTGAAGTCCTCCACTGGGAGCTCTCTGTAAGCTGCCTGCTTACTGTTTTAGAAAACTGTTCATTGGCTTTACGCCAAGGGCAAAAGCACTTGAAACAGGGCCTAGTATACTCAACAAATGTTTGTTGAATAAATGAGGTGAGAAAATCAGCTGTACGTACAATTCCTACAAGCATGTGTCTTACCCTAAGGATGGTTTCTGGCCCAGCTCAGCTTTGTACTTGCTGACCTCAAGTTTGCTAATAGCCAGGATTTCATTACAAATTTTCATTTCTTTATCAATGTGATCCCACTCTCCCCCATAATTCCAAAATCCAGAGAGAAAGAAGAGACATGTATTTACAGTTTGTACTGAACCAGAAAGTATAGCTACTAAAAAATTTTTATTTAAAATATTTGCTGTAAATACAAAAATTTTTTTTAAAAAGAAAAGGTGGTTAAGAATGAAAGCAGGCAGGCAGGAAGAGAGAGGAAGAAGCATCTTCATTCCATTTTTATTTTGCTGTTCACACTGGTTACCTCACCCCCAGGTCCAGGACTCGAACCTAGGGGAATGTGGCTCCGGAGGCAGCTAACCCAACTGCTGCTCCACAAGGGTGAGCCACAAATGTTTCCACACTAGTACAGATTTTTCTTTTTATTTGGAAATTAAGAAATAACCTAAATGAACACTTGCTCAAAAGGATAGTGAAAAATAGATTTTTTTTTTGCCTTTTAACAGAATCATAAAATTTTAATAAATTTCTATTAAAAAAAGTGGTTAGAGGTGAAATTTCAAGACTCCTGTGGAAAAGCAAGTTATGTGAGTTGACTATAAGCCTCATTTGAAATAAATTTAGTTTTTAAAGAAAAGGGAAGTATAGAGCATATCAGATGGGGGTGTGTGTGTGTGTGTGCCCTGGTGGCTCAGATGTTAGCTGGCAGCTGCGGTGTGGACCATGTAAAGCCCAGGATTCCTGGTTCAAAGGGAGAGGGAACCAAAACAAACAAACGAAAGTACTTTCTCCTCCTCTTCCTTCAAAATGTTTCTCTTAAAAAAGAGAGAGTATCAGATGGAAAAAGTTCTAGGTGTACCCTGAGGCTCAGGTCACTAAGGTGCAAGTCCATGTAAAACCCAAGGCCCCAGTTCAAGATGTGAGGCCCGGGATTGGGAGTGGGGAGTGTCAAGAAAAAGAAGTTGCAGCTAAGTATTATACATACATTAAACATATGGTGCAGCCCTGTGGCTCAGATGGCTAAGATGCAGTCTTCATAAGGTGCAGGTAGCACTGAGGGCGAGCAGAGGCAGGCAGGGAGGAAGAGAGGAAGAAGCAGCACTTTTTTATTTAGTTGCTCACACTGGTTGCTCCGGCAACCAATAGTCCCCTCCCACCAGGGTCCTTAGGCTTTGCAAGGTCCACACCCCAGCTGCCAGCTAGCACCAGGGTGGCCCTGCAACTTTTGGAATTCAGTTCTCAGGAAAGCAAAATCAACCAGCAGAATGGGAGAAAATATTTGTCAATCCGATACCTGGATAAGGAACATGTATGTAGAATATACAAAACTTTCACAACTCAACAAAAACACAAGCCAATTTTAAAATGGGCAAAGGATCTGAATTGATTATTTCTTTAAAGAACATAGGAAAATGGCCAATAAGCATCCAGGATAGTCAACATAGTGATTAGGGCAATGCAAATCAAAACCATGAGACACAACTTCATACCCACATACCTGCTCGAATACCTATAAAAGACGGATAACAAGTGCTGATAAGGATGTAGAGAAACTGAAACCCTCACACATTCCTGGTAGAAATGTAAAATGGTATACAGTTGCTTTGGAAAACATTTTGGCAGTTCTTCAAAAAATTCTTAAACAGCTATCATATGAACCAGTTCTTTTTAGGTATATAGTAATCACTCACCAATGGCAGAGTTAGCTTTCAGAGACCCCCGCGATAGGTCAACTTCCGTGAAGTAGCGGCGTTATAATTTATTTTATTATTTATATACTTTAAGGCTTTATAAACCCTTCCCACACTCTTATAAACACTTTCTACACGTTTAAACCTATGTAATTTTAGTAACATAAAATCCTATGCGGGTACTCACTAGCGAAGTACACGTAATCCGCAAAATCCCGCGATACAGCGAAAATTCCGCGATACAGAATTAAGATATATACTTTAAAAAAACCCGCGATACAGTGAAGTCACGGTAAGTGAACCGCGATATAGCAAGGGACGACTGTATACTGAAGATTTCTAGTTTTCCAAGGTCTAAAAAACAACTGGTACAAAAATGTTTATAGCAGAATTATTCATAATAACCAAAAGATAGAAACTCAATGTCCATGTCCAAATGATTGGATAAATAAAATATGATATAGTCATACAGAAAATATTATGTGGCAAGAGGGGAATGAAATACTAATACATGCTACAGTATGGATCTACTTGAAATATTACGCTAAGTGAAATAAGTCTGTCACAAAAGTTGCATATTGTATGATTTTATCTATATGACCACAAAGACAAATAGAAACAAAGGAGTTTCTGTCAGGATGTTGTGGTTGCCAGGGGCTGGGCTAGGCTGGGGATGAGAAGTGGTTGCCAGTGAGTAAAGGGTTACTTTTTGAGGTGATAAAAATATAAAATAGATCATGGTAACTGCTGCACAACTCTGAATATACTAGAAAACTTTGAATTTTATACTTCAGTGAAACCTACATGTTTTCTGTCAATAAACCTGTTACTAATAAAAACCAAACCAAACCAGACTAACTCTCATCCTATCTCAATTACCTTACCACACCCACACAACCTGTTTCCAGCTTAATGTGCTTTGAGACAATTTTCTTTTGTTTCTAGCTCCACCTTCATTCTCAACCCTGATACCTCTATTTGTATTCTACGAATTTGAAATTTAAAATATAGAGGCTGCATGTACTAAGGATTAGCTCTGCATTACTTAGAAAATTACAGGGTGCCATCTAAACTGCTTACAGAAAAATTTAAGCACCCTGAAGTGTTAACAATCTATTAATAATCATGTTTGTTATGTGCTCCCATAGCAAAAATGTTTTTCTCTCAATCACCATAACTTAATAAGCATTTCAAAATCTTATTTAGCTATCCTTATTTCCAACCTTACAAATTGAACCTTAACTCAAGATAAATTTATCATTAAACCAGTGACATACAAGAAATGATCTTTCTAGAACTTCACCATCCAATATGGTAGTAGTAAACTACATGTGGATATTGAGCACATGTGGCTAGTCCAAACTGAGATGTCAAGTATAAAATACACACTAGATTTTAAAGACCTAGTATAAAAAAAGAATGTACATTTTTACATTCTATAATTCATACTTACATTACTTATTTTACATATTAGGCATTAACTGAAATATTTTGGATCCATATATTTTTTTCCTCCCCCCAAAGTAAGGAACAGGCAGGAATGAAGGCGAGTAGGTAGGCAGGCAGGCAGGAGAAAAGCACTTTATTCATTTTTAGTTGTTCACATTGGTTGTTCCACCTGGCCCTGGGTCTTGAACTGGGGACCTTGGGATATACATGTACTGCACCCAGGGTGCACTAGCTAGGCCACCAGACATGCCTAGCTTGTATATATTAAGTATACTATTAAGAGACTCGTTACCTGTTTTTAACTTAGTGCAGCTACTAAAAATGCTTAAATTACGTAAATGGCTCACATATTTCTTTTGGACACAGAGGTTCTAGAGAGAAACTCAGCTTCTGAAGGGACGGTAAGCATGTGTTAGGAGACAAATGCTGTGAATAACTTCTGTTGTAGTTCCCTGTTGCAATCTCTTACTTATGGCCACTTTCCAGAAGTCATTAGCACGGGTGGGAAAGCTGTAACACAAAGCCAACACTGTACTCCTGTAAGAAAATCATAGTCTCTAACCATTCATTCTTTTAATAGCTGCTGCTTTCATAAAAAGCTACAGTGCAAGGCTTTTTTAGGGAAAAAATTTCCTGTATAGAATAAGTCATAGAGCCTTAAGATTGGTTTGACTACGTTTTGGGTAAGGGATCTAGATAAAAGCAAGGGCAGAAAAGAATTATAAATGAACTTGTAGAAATCCAGAAACATGGTGGGGAAATCTCCTAGAGTGGTGTTTTAAGTGGGAACTCAACTCGCTCTGGATCTAATTGCAGTGTAATCTCATTTGCACATGCTGAACATGTTTGCCTTTAATTATTAGTACCACTGGGTGTCACATATGATCAGTGTAGTCTTCTCTATCTCGGATGACTGATTCATTATCTAGATCTGTGCTGCCAATACAGCAATTAGCCACACACATGGCTATAGCACAGTTGAAGCCTGTGGCTGGTGCAACTTAGCTGGATTAACTTAAAAAAATTACTGGCATATAACATATTGGTTTCAGATGTACAACATTCAGCATATTTACATTGTAAATTGATCACAAGAAGTTAGTTGACCACTAAACACTTCTAATTTTTGTGATGAGAACTTTTCCAGATTTACTTTTTGTAGCTTTCAAATATATAATAACCTATGCTGTACAGTTAAATTTAAAGTAACTTCATGTGGCTAGTGGCTGCTGTACTGGCCAGGGCAGGTCCAGTCTTGCTATCATAACTGTGGTTGCAGATTAGTAGAACAGACTCTCTGCAAGTTGAGTTAAGACTTGCAGGATTTCTGACTCCTCTTGGACTTCCTAAAATACATACTTAAGTGTATAAGATTGCCAAGTGACTGCTATGCACATTGAAAGTTTGTGGAGTACTTATCTAGAGAGGGGGGTTTATTTGCTTATACTGGTGTCTACTGTATAGAGTTTATATACACATATGCACTTTTTCATTTCTTCCCATGGAGAATGTCCATACTTGCCCCACAGATTGTCTAGGGGAATTCGTGATGCAGGAACTGTAGCCTGATAAAGTAGGAAAGTGGATTTCACTGAAATATCTTAAAATTATCCTTTGCTATTCAAGCTAACACTTCAATTTACAAAGGTTGGTACCTGGCTGTCCTCAGCTTTGTAGTTTTCCCATTGTGATTCTTTGTCTTCATGTGTGATACCTACATGGTACACACTTCTAGTGTGTTTTTATGTTTCAAAATATCACATACACACATCAGGACAGATCTGAAGTTATAACACACATAAAAGATTTTCTTCTATTTTGTATTACACACATTGTGATTTTTTTTAGTGCAAAATTGATCACAATATGCATTCCAGTACAAATACTAATCTGTGTTAATTTGTCTGGAACAACTGGTGAAGTTTTAAATACTGATATTGCAGCTGCTAATCAATTTTTTTGTAGATTCAGAAATTAACCAGGATTTTTCTGTTTTAAGGAAAGGTGCAGGCAGGAAGGAAGACAACATAGGCAGGCAGGGAGAGGAAGAAGTCTTTATTTTTACTTAGCTTTTCATCATGGTTGTTTCTGCTGACCCCAGGATGCAAACTCGGGACCTTGGGATGTATGTGGACAGTGCCCAAGAATATTTTTCATCAGTACAAGGGCAATCTAGTTATAAACCATAAATAAAAAGTTGACAGAATAAGTCTGATTATTGAACTTACTTTTCCACTAGTAAACAGTACTGACATCACATTATAATAAAAAAAAAAATGATCCTCATTATTTCTTCTAGGCAAAAATCTAGGAAAAAAGATTTACAATGAGGATGAGGCCGTGGTTGCTTTTGGGCTATGTAGATTTGCCTCAGAGGAACTTCTCTCCTTTGTTAACAACACAATGTCCTGATTTCTATGCCAAGGCAATGACTTATTCCAAGCTGATCAGGTACCCAGACTTTAATGGTATATCACCAAGTCTCAAGACAGCTCTAGGATTTGCCCTTGAATCATTATTTTCCCATTGTATTTAAGAACAGACAAATAACTGTTAGTTGGCTAATACATCCAGAAAATTTTACTCGTAACATAGAGCCATAAATATTTCCTATGTAAGTTTAGCCTCACTTTAAAGAAATAATGTAAATCTCTATGTGAAGAGCTACTGAATACACTTGCACTAGGCAGACTTAGATCCCTTTAATAAATATTTTTCCACTAACTAGTCTGACTTACCAGTGTAGTAGGAAAGTACCAAACTTACGTTTAATAAATTTGGTCTTCGAAAGACAAAATTCCATAGAAACTAGTCAAGGAAAAGGGTAATTTACCATAGTATTTCTAACCCCTCCCCACTCCTTTTTTTTTAATTCAAGGACTGAGGAATGCCTTGGGAGCCTAGTGGAAGTCCACTGCTTCTGGCTGGGTGTACACATACATCCCAAGGACCTGGGTTTACATCAGGGCTGGAGGGAACAACCAAGATGAACTAAATAAAATAAAAATACTTCTTCCTCCACTGTCTTCCTCCTGCTTGCCTGCCTGCCTACTGGCCTTTATCCCTGCCTGTACCTTTGGAAAAAAAAAAAAGCAAGAACTGATAGTTCTTTCATGGTGTGATGTTCCTGCTAGGGTGATTTTTCTTCTACCTTTTTTCACTTTAGAAAGAGCACTAGAACTTTGAATCCAGTCTAGCACAGTCATATAATTTGATATTCTTACACTATCTCATATCTGATCATGACATACCTTTGTGTCAATATTATTTCTAAGGACCCCCTTATTCACTTAGCAACTTGCCTTCAGTCAGGGTCAAGATTTTCATGAGCTCTAGTTTTAGGTATTTAATTTATTAACACAACCAGCAGAAAGGAACTTTTTAAAATATTTATTATATTTGGTTCTAGAAATGATAGAAAATAAAAATAGGTACAATTAAGTCACACACCCTTGGAAAAGCATATTTATCCTTTCACACCGAAGTTTTATGAAATGCCAGAAATGGAAAACACCTAAGACATGTGACAAAGGGTACTGCAGCTGATAGAAGCCCTTGTAAATATATAATATTTTCATCTCAGCTATTATTTATTTTTGGACAAATACCAGTCCAATGGAAAGATTTCTGAACATAAAAGGCACCTAGAGTAAAAATTAGACCTTAACTGCACATGTTTTACATCAAGAAAAATGGCTCTATCTATGCAATTCTCCTGCAAGGCAAAGAAATTATAAATGCAAAAGCTACTGCAATGTAACAAACTATGAACACTTACCTGAACCTGGTACATGGTTTAAATAATGACAACCATGTTTGTGTTTATAACATCATTTAAATGACTATGATTGTGTATTTTTATTAACAGGTAGAGTATCCAAATTATTTTTCTATATCAAGTTTTATTTTGTTGCACTTTCTCTTAAAATACACTGCTGTGTACTCCATTCACGGGTATGTTAAAAATTCCTGTTTTCTTCAAGAATATAGCAAAACCTAAAATTGCTACTTTAAAGCAAAGTAAATTTTTTTATTATCAGAAAGCCAGTAAAGCTGATATTTCACTATGATTTAAGCACCTGAAATATATTCTGACCAGTTTATATTCTCTGAGCTAGAATTAGGATCCTCGGGGATTTTTATATGCAAATACTGCAAACTATTTAAGCTAATAAAAACTTTAAAAAATACAAATAGCCTTTTACTACAAAGATCCAAAATCCACATGTGGGTCTGTACTAAGAGAAAAATGAACAAGGAACCAGCAAACACTTGTTTGCATTTTCTGATCTATGGACAAAGGATTCAGCGCAGCCAGGTAGTATTCAGCTGAGTCTGGTTCTTGATGCTGGTGTCCATTTTCAGCACTTCTCGAATGGCCATTGTAGCATAGGTAGAAGGGGGAAGAGAAAAATCCATCTTCAGAGCTCGGTATTTGCCTTCTGCCAGGCAAAAAAGAAGAGAATGGTCAGGAAAATAAGCCAGTTGCAGACAAATTAGGGCAAGTCAGGTCACCTCTAAACAAAACTGTGTTTCTTTCCACAAGTTCTACTTCCCACGGGGTCTCAGAGAATAAGATACGCAAGCAAGGCATCTGTAAGCTCAATCTCTACAGTAATTCTGCCTGGGAACTTTTATAAAAAGTTGGCAGAAGAGTTCAAGAGAGGAATGAATCTCAAAGTAAAAACAAACAAACATTAGAGCACAGGGGAAAACAGACAGTGGAATGACAACAAGAATCTGACAATGAAAATGCATCTTGAATGTTTTAGACCCTCTTCTTAGATTTTCACTCACCTTTGTTAACTTTTTGTGGGGTGCAGGTAGGAAATATTCAATAAACTTATATCACAACCTTCTACAACATTTATTCATATTCAATGAATTTTAAAGTTTTAATCACTGACCTTCAGCTATAATCATGAAAGTAAGTGGATAAAACAAAAAAACAGAAATCAGAAATAGGTGGGAGGTGGTGGTGACTTTTAAGAGGTTTTTGTTAAAATGTTTTAATATGAGAAAACATCAAGTTGACACAGAGCTGACGACAATAATCTTACCAGATGCAAAAACTGGTGGTGGTTTCCCTTCAAGGTTGTCCACATCTGTATTCAAGAGTGGAATTTTAGGATCATCATATGCAACAACTTCCCTTAAAAAAAAAGGAAGTGAATGTGAACTTCCATAGAAGGTACTCATGTGCTCAACACCATTAGTTTAGCAGGAAAATACATAGATCTATTATAAACAGTCACAGGTAGGACTCTTACAGAATAGGGCCACGTTTTATATATAGGTATTGTCTTTGTGTTACGTATAACAGGAGACAGATGACGCTAGCCTATGTGGAAGATGTAAAACAATCTCCCAGGATGGAAGTTCCTTTTACATATTTATATTAATAAACTTCAGTTTGTACAGATGCAGTTGAATTAAGCAGCATTTATACTTTCTCCAGAGAGGTTGTTTGTCATCTCTGGAGTGGGGAAGACGAAGTCCAACTCTGCCAACCTCTTTCCACAGTTCACGAAAGAAGGAAGACAGAGAGGAAGAGAGAATTTCCTGGTAATGGGCAACTAGTTCAGAATTTAATTTAAAACACAATCTAATAAAGCTTTAGATAATACTAGGTATTGAAGTATTTTAAAATGGATTAACATGAGTATAATTTTCTCTCTAGAAACCGGATATTAAAATGACCACATCAATGTTTTGAACTCATAGCTAATTCTGAGAAAAACTACTGGGGAATAGGTCTGTGTGAGGATCTCAGTTTTTCACAAATAGGGGAAAAGTTCAATCCTCTGCATCGTCTTCAGTAATTTAGAAACATTAATAAAATGTAAACTAAGTCACTTTCACTATACATTTGCATTCATTTATTTTTGATGATTTGAAAAATACCAAGCAGTGGTAGTAATGACCATAGTAATAACAACAAATGAAAAACTTATATGCCAAGCTCTAAGCACTGAAAATAAATGTGAAAAGTAAGAGCTTAAAATCTTAGAGGGCAATTCATCTCTTATTTTATTCCAGACTACTACTCACCAGCTGACATTCTGAGGACGAATAATGATCTTGCGGTAGGCCCCCGATAACGAATAATCTCTAATTTTGTGTCTCATGTTGTCAATATCAAGATTATCCACTGTAAGCATTTCCCTGTAGGCTCCACTAACTAATACAAAATATAGAAAGTTAGTTGGAAATGCAACCTGTCAGAAAGCTACCCTGAATTACGTTACAAATGCTATAACATGCACATTCAATTAGATTACCATATCAAAATTAATCATCCTAATTTACAATCCAGTCTGTTGTCTGGAATTAAAATTTAGTGACTTACTCACTAGGACTAGGTGTCTTCATCTTAGATCTGGCCAACCTGCAAGCTGTCTTTGCAACCAGTCACAGTGTCTGGGGTGTAAGGTTCCCAAGCTGGCTACCAAAGGCCCGTTACTAAATTACAATGTACATGTATTCAAGTAGAAAGAGACTATTTACAAGGCCCCAAACTCTTTCTGGAAGAAGGTAGTTACACATGTTTAAAAATAAGAGACCTGAGAAAACCATCTAACTCATCCCTGCACCTGATACAGAATTGTTTTTAAAATACCCCCCAGACAGGCATCTAGTTTCTGCCCAGTTTGCAACTTGGGCCAAGGGGAACCCGGCAAAGTAACTAACTAACTAAATAGGTCCGCCTTGGTGGTCTAGCGGTCTACTACACACTGGGAGCAGTTCCATAAACATCCTAAGGTTCCAGGTTCAAGAACAAGGGTCAGGAGAAAACAACCAATGTGAACAACTAAATGAAAGTAAAGTACTTTTTCCTCCTCTCTCTTCCTGCCTGCCTGCCTTCTGGCCTTTATTCCTGATTGCACCTTTTCTTTAAAAAAAAAAAAGAAAGAAAGAAAGAAACTTCGCTTTTTATTTAATATTCTTACTCTGTGCTTGTGCCTTCAGCACCTTCACAATGAGAGCACGGGAGACACATTTACACGCATTGGACTACCACAGGCCCTGATGACATAAGTTTTCCTTTTTAGACAACATCTTAAGAACTTAAAAGTTGAAATCATTTTGGGCATGTGCCCCAGGAGAAGTTGCTGCTTTCCCAGCCTTCCTGTATAAAGGCTGTATGTGGTCTGCACGCCGGAGCCTCAGCCTCCGGTGTCACAAGGGTGTGCCCTGACTATTGTTTTTTCAAACACTGTGAGCAGATATTATTTACATAGCCTTTTAAATAAAAAAGGTTAAAAAAAGGTCAAAAATAACAAACATACAAATACTACCACCACCACCATCATCTGGTTTTTTAAGTTATTCATCTGAATGCATCCCTTTTGGGGAAACTTTTATAAATAAACACAGTTTATATGTTTGAAATCTAAACTTTTTTTTTTCAAATCTGCTGAAAATAAAGAATCCAAAATTGTACTTATTTACTGATTTTTTTCTCCTTTCTTTATTCTTGGTCGTCAGTGACTTAATTATGATAGACATTGTTTTAACTATTTTCCTTATGTAGGGAACTTACTTGTATGCTTTGGGTAGATAACATCAAAACCAGGCAAAGGCATTACTACATCATGGATGGAGTAATTATTAACATCTTCTTCCTCAATATAGGTAGCCGTGGCTGCAAATTCACAAATGAACAATTAATTAAGAACCTAGGCAGTACTTTCATAAACTGAATCTTCTAAACACATACATATCCAAGAGTCAGAAATACAAGCTGGTATAGGGTTCAGTGATCTAGGAAGGTGAAAGAAATTAAGCTGGAATATATATATATATATGAAAATGTACACACACACACATATGTTATCTTTCTATACCTTTCTGGTTTTTTTTCCTAGGAATCCCTTTTCTAGGGATTTTAGGCACTAGTTAAGTATTTTTTAGAAATAAAAAAGGAGTTATAAGTAGAAAGGTTAAAAAACACATTTCTTAGATAAACTTTTGGGGAATACTTGCGTTTAAGAATTAGCCCCCCTTTCTTTCTTAAACAACAAAATATTGTTTGGAAAGTTGTCATGAATCAATACATTTTGCTAAAAGAATAAATAATTAAAAAAGCAGTCTGTACTTTAAGAATGAAATGTGGAGACACATGGAACATTAAAATACACTGAATTGTAATTAGTACTGGAGGAGGAAAAAAATGTTACACCAGGAAAAAATAATGACCATTTCTGAACAGACTGAAAACCTCAGTGGATTTATCAAGTACCCCGGCAGGAGAGCAAACAGGCTTCAGTTGGTAGAGGGCAGGGGCATGTCAGAAGACTATGGACTCAGAAGCAGACCTGATTCGGAATTGCAGCCTTTTACAACTAGCTGTGGAACTAGGCAAGTGACTTAGCCTCATTTGAAGAATACAGAAGATACCTCACAGCAATACTGTGAGCTCTGAATGAGAAGAAATAAGAAAAGGGTTTAGCATAAGGCTTGGCACACCAGGCTCACTAACTCAAGGGTTTACCAGCAGAAGGGATTATCTGAAAGTTTTTAGCAAGTTTCAGGTACTAAATGTTTATTACATTATGGTCTACATGTAAAGTGATCTCCAGTCTGGTGCTGACTTAAAGAAACTCTAAAATTGGTGGACGACAGCTATGAGATAAGCATTTGCTAAAACTAGTTTAAAAATTTGGAAAGAGAAAGTACCACAACAGTTAGTCTAAATCCTATTCTGGATGATAAAACAGAGTCCCAGAGACAGGCACTTACTCAAGCTAGACGAATATTTTGCATTACAGATACAGATAAACTAATCAGTCCGAGTTTATAATGTCTTTTCATTTTAAACTTATTAACATCTCTCTTGACTAGCACCTGGTTGGATTTTAAGCCCTCTGGTGTTAATTAACTGAACCCCAGTTTGTCTGAACAACAATGGCATCTGCCTTTTTACCTCCTTTAAGAACAAGGTCCCCAGGAACAGGTTTCAGCCCGTATTCTTCTATTCTTTTGCTTACCATGTTATTCCACACATAGCTTTGATAGCTATGAATGTACATTAAGCGATTATTTCTTGGTATCTGGAGGGAAGGAAAAAATAAGCACAGAAAAAAAGAGTTCTGAACATAAAAAGCACTGTATTTTGTAAGCCATCTTACTTATTTAATGGTTACTCAAGTATAAGAAACTCAGACTTTAACGCTTTCATTTTTCTAATAATTTACATTAATAGTGACTGATCATAGCAACATCTTTAGAGATGGAAACCCTCAGACTACAGGGAGTTCAGAACCAGCAGCATCTGCAGCAGTTCCCATGTTGTATCCATAATCATCTATTCTTACAAATAGAACACATTCTATGGAACTCATCCTCTCACTCAGAGATCTGGGTTTTAAACTCAAGGAACTTATACATCAGTGGCAGAGCTAACAGTGCTCTTCCCAAGCCCCCATAATTCTACAGGAGAAAACCCTAAGTGACACAATAATTAATCATGCAGAAAGAATCCTCCTTTTTTATACAGCTGGAATAAGACTTTAGTTTAAAAGTTAAACTTTGGCCTATTCTGGATTACAGATACCCAAATACTAGTAGAGGTTACCCTTGCGGATTTTGACTGCATTAAACTCAACTGCTTACTGTTCAACCCCCCGCACTGAAGTAGGTCATAGTTCTGAGGCTGGAGAATTGTTAAAAAATAAGCTCTATGATTGATTCTGAATTTCTAACATGTTCAAATACTTAAGTTTCCTAGCAGAGAATATTTTTCACATTGATGTTGTTCTTAGGCTGTCAGTGTTGTTATTTTTTATTGACACAGCCCATACCCACAGCTTTGCCCTATCACCTTTCAGAGTCTGAACAAGGATCAGTCAGGTAATACACCTCTCAGAGATCACCAAAGAATCCTTATTTACCTTCTGCTTTTTCAAAATATAGTAAAATTACTAAAAACAAAAATCAAAAAGCATTAAACCACCTCGAGTTATTGCCTGACTTCACAAGTCAAACTCACTATGCCGAATGCAGAGACTATATTCTTCATTCCATATTTTGAAAGTCCTCGCAGCAGCTGACCTTCCACACACCTTTTGACAGGTAGTTTTCTGAGGGCAGCAGCTGGGTCTTTGGTCTTCGCCCATTCTTCCCTGCATTTAACCAAGTACCCCTTTTCGGCTGTGAGGGGGTAGAAAGCTGTGATTAAATATTTATCCAATAGACACATTTCTGTATCTGAAAATGCATCACAGAGCACACAAAATTAGAAAATGTGGTTTGTTATTTAATACAATGAAGAGCTCCTGCTCACCTTAGAATGTCAGAAAAAAGAAAGCAAAAAATAAAGGGAAATGTAAAAAGTTTACAGAACTAGATGGCTTTGTCGGTATTCTATCACCCCAGGATTTAAATCTAATTACTGTTTAATCACAGCTGATTCAACAACATAAGACAAAACCTTGGTAGTCCTTTCTTCTCACATTCTCTGTTCTCTATGTTGTCACATTTAAGGGGTTACTTTCCTTAAAAATCAGACAATTTTAACTCTTCATAATTTGCAAATGAATAATTATTCAAAGTTGGCATAATAATTTTGATAATTTATAAGGTAGTAAATCCTTTTATACAGTTTGATTTTAGAGATTCTTTTTGGAAAGTTTTTAATAAAAGTCTTTAAAAATCCTCAATGTGTTTTTGCCAAGTTTTGATGTTCTATACACGTTAGTTACAAGGGAAATCTGTTTGGATTCTATATGTTCAGAGATTTAATAGTGAATGAAAAAAGGAATATCAATATCTTCATTTATGAATAAATTAGAAGTGCTAAAGACCTGAAAACAGGATATAAATTAACAATCTCAAATATATACATAAAACTTGCAAAAAAAAAAAAAAAGGAAATAATAAGCTATACTTTATAGTTTAAAGACAATTAAAAGAAATTCTCGAGTAACTGCCCTAATTTGCACGTATAGTTTTTATTCAAAGCAACTCCATAAATAAGTAGCTATATAGTCTATTCTTTTTAACATGAATTTTATTCTCACCTCCAGAACGGGGTTTCAAAATTAAATCCATGACTTCAGCCCAGGAATTCTGTAGTATAGCTCTAAAATTAAACAGCATTTATTTTACTTAATTTTGCATGTAAAAATACTGAAATTTAAAGATGAATTTTATATGCCCAAATCTGAAGTCAACAAATCTTATTAACTTTATGTACTTTATTAAACTTAAAAAGTATAAAAATATGACATTATTTTAAATATAAATGCCAGAAGAACTTTTAAAAAAGAAAATTAAGTACAAAATGCTTACTTATAACATTTCACTAGCATGAAGCTTCCCTGTTCTAATAGTTTTATTGTTGCAGCTCAGATGTTTTGAATTACTTTTATATATGGTATAAGGTACGGGTTCAGTTTAATTTTTCTTACATGTGGATATATCCAGATTGTCCTTTCCCACTGAGAATGCTTCTTTCATCCTTGTTGTGAAGCATTTGACCACGTATGTGAGGATCTAGTTCATCTTTTAAAACAGTTTTACTGAGGTATAATTTACATACCATATTACTCATACATTTAATTGCACAATTCAAGGTTTTTAATATATTTACAGAATTGTGCAACATCACACAATCAATTTTAGAACATTGTATTTAAATTCCTGCAGCCCCACATCTCAAACCAGCGTCCCTCAGGTTTTACACAGCATGCACTTAGCCGCTGAACAGGGGCCTGCCTTTAGAACATTTTTATCACTCTCCAAAGAAATCCTACACAAGTGAGAAGTCACCTTCCATTACCCTTGACCTAGGTCTAGGCAGTCACTAATTTGTATGAATATTTCATACAAACAAATCATATAATGTGGTCATTTGTGACTAATTTCTTTCACTTAGCATAGTGTTTTCAAGGTACATCCACGCTGTAGTATGTATTGGTTATTCTTCATTCCCTTTCTCACTTTCTTGACTGCTATGGACATCCGTATAAATTTTTGTGTGGCCATGTTTGCAATAATCTTAGGTACATACCTAGGAATGCAATAGTTGGGTCATATGGTAATGTTTAATCTTTTTTACAGTTCCATCGGCTTTGTATATAGGGATTTAATTTTTCCACATCCTCAACAACTTGTTATTGTCTGTCTTTTTAATTTTAGCCATTGCAATGGATGTGAGGTGGTATCTCATTGTGGTTTTGAGTTGCTTTTCCCTAATGATCAGTGATGCTGAGTATCTTTTTGTGTGCTTACTGGTCATTTGTCCACGCCCTTTGGAGAAAACTCTTGAAATCTTTTGCCTATTTTCATATTGGATTATCTGTCTTTTTGTAGTTTAGTTGTAAGAGTTCTTTCAATATTTTTGATGTAAGTCATTCTTTCATCTTTCTACTGAGGGTCCCTCCTCCCTACTTCAGGAGGTCCTATGGTGATAACTGGGCTGTTGTGAAGTTAGGAAATATCCCTATGTCGTGAAAAATGGTTTGGAGTTTTGAACTGACTGTATATTGACCTTAGGGTGGGCTAACTCATTTTTGTTCTTAGGTTAATATGATCTTACTTTCACTGGCTATTTCCATTACCTTAGGAGTATAAAATTTACTGGTTCTCCAGGCTGTTCTTTTGCAAAATTCCATAAATTCAAAGGTTATACAATCTTCCTTTAAACAGTCTGTCTTGGCGCACCCTGGAAGCTCAGAAATTAAAAGCCCAAGAACAGGAGTTTGGGGTCCAGGATGGGATATGGGTTGGGGACAACCAACATGAATAACAAAATGTATAAACGCTTCTTTCTCCTCTCTCAGCTTGTTTGCCTATCTTCATTCCTGCCTGCTTCTTCCTTCCTCTAAATAACAATTCCTGATATAAAACAAAGTTACTGCAATAAGATACTAGGAAAAAAAAAAAAAAAAAAAAAAAAAAAAGAACATTGCAGGAAGAAGTGAAGGAAGAGAGAGGAGGAAGAAACATCTTAGTATTTTTACTTAGTTCTTCACACCGGTTGTTTTGCCAGACCTGGGACTTGAACTCAAAGGTATGTAAGCTAAGCTCCTTCAAAGGTGATTAACCTAACTCCTACTCAACCAGGGTGCACTCCACTCATGGTCTCTAAGCTCATGAAGTGACCTCAGGTCACATGGACTCTAAAGGCATGGTGACAGAAAGAACAATGAGTATGTTAACCTAAAAATAAATAAGTAAATAAATAAAAAATTCTTGGAAATGCCTGGTGGAGTAGAGGTTTGGTTAGCTGTCTTCGGTTGGCACAGTCCATATACATCCCAAATAACATGGGTTTCACGTCCCAAGACTGGGGAACCACCAAGACAAACAGTTAAATAAAATACTTCCCTTTTTTCTCCTTTTTTTCTGTCTGCCTCTGTTGACCTTTATTCCTTTAAAAAAAAATTTGTGTTCTACAGTACAATTAGCATCTGTCCTCTGATCATTAGCAAGAATGAAAACATTTTCCTGCTATTTTTCCTGCTAATTTTTAAGGTTGTCTCCTTGGTAATCATTTTTTCTTCTGGTCAGTATGCTTTCTTTTAAAATATTTATTTCTACTTACTGAGTACATACTATATCTAGATATAGAAATTGGTACTGCAGAAGCATTATTTCACTTTATTTTCACCATTCTGTGTGGTTGGTATCATCATCTCCATTTTATAGACAGGTAATCTGAGGCTTAGAACTGAAGACTCATGTACTCGGCTGCTGAAACAAGGACCTGAAGTCACTCTATTCCCAGTGACACAGCTGACCAGCTCTTCAGCTCTGGGAGACCTCCCTAAGCCTAAGTTCCATCTTTGCTAAAGCAAAAGGTCTGAATCACAAGAAGTAAATGAACTAAATAATCTCTCAGAGCACATCCAATTTATAAATTCCACAATTTCAATTTCCACGTGAATAATTACTTTATGTACATAGTCTCTACTGGGCAGCAAAATAACACAAGAGAGCTTATGGTCCTGTGTATTTATTGATGAGAGCCCCATCTTAGCTTACCCTAAAGGGATTTCCTATTACCTAAAAGTGAATCACAGAGTCTTTAAAATTAATTCTATTTTGATAATTAGGTCCTATGCCACTTTCTTTAGAGGGTAGGGGAAGGGTAGATCAAAGTGTAATCAACCGGGAAACATTTGCTAAAAGAGATCGTAAAGCACATCATCTTCATCTGGCTATTTGCAGCTCTGAGTTGCCTAACTATTTACTGTTGGGTCACTTACTGAGCTAAGATGCACCTGTTTAAAAAAAAGAAAAAAATCAGAATGCCTGGATGGACTATAGGGATTGGAGAAAAACTTCTTTTACAGGTGATATTCTTTTGAACTGATTTTTTTTTTTTTAAACTTGTGCATGTATTACCTTAAAGCAACAAAAATTAAAAGATGACTATGGATCACCTGGTCATCCAAAGGATGATACACTGGTTCCTTTGGCCTAGATATGAGGAAATCTAGAAAGAATTAAAACAAAAATCCCCTCTTTTTTGGAGCTAGTTCTTTCAGATGAAAGTGAAGAAATACAAACCTTCCAACTTGATATGTAGGGACAGCTGTAGTTCCAAATCTCTGCATTCCATAGTAGTTAATAAATCCAATCTCTTTGAGGGAATTCATGGCTTGCTGTACTTGATCATTAGTTCCTGTTATATTTCTGCAGGGGCCCAAATTATCCAGAGAAAAAATTAACAAACACCATTCAGAGATACTATCAGAAATGATATGGCATGGCCTCCATTATGTTCTCTTGACCCTGCAGCTTTCTCTTTACCTCCTGACGATCCTTTTTTAAATTGAGGTAAACTATATAAAGCGTTAAAATTATAATTTTAGCCATTTTAAAGCACGTAACAATGGCATGAAGTATATTCACAATGTTTGTGCACTTTTACCTTCTTCCAAAACTTTTTCATCTTCCCAAACTGAAACTCTGTCTACTAAACAATAAATCCCTACTCCCCACCTCCTCAGGTAGACCTCTATTCTGTGTCTGGGAATTTACCTGCTTTAGATCTAAGTACAGTCAAGGGCTCTGTCTTTCAGCACAGTAAATGAAGGAGACAGCTTCCTTCTAGAGGAGTGCTGAGTTATTGAGGGGGTGGCGGTGTCTGTACAAACAGCACAGAAGTATCTGCTCTTCCAGTCTTACAAGGACTCAGGTCTGCCTTTGCTCGCTGCTATACCTTTTAGTACCAGCTCACCTGAATTAACAGCTGTTGGGAACACATTGAAGGTGTCCTAGCATGACTCTCACTTGTCTGCATTCTTACCCACAGTCCTTTACCTGAGAACAACAGTGAAGTGATTTCCTTGAAGTTCTCCCAATTTCAGAGGGTTTTTCTGATAGCTGAAATTCCCTAGCTTAAAGTTCATCAAGCATTTGTTCAAGTGGGCAAGTCTTTGTGCAGTTATTCTAAAAAATACAAAATAAAAAAGGAGCAGAGAGTCATGGATACTGCTTTACTGAAATGGTCTCGATACCTCATCACAGACGATGGCAGCTCAAAACAAGCTGCAACGACAAGAAAGGCCCCACAGCAGCTGAGGTGCAAATACTTCTCATCTCCTAACGGATGGTTCCCAGCAGAATGGTACCTTTTCTCGATGGAATGATGCAGACTGGGCCGTATTTATATTCTTAAAGCATATTCATGCTATTTATATGCTGATGAGTGAATGAACAATATCATCTGTGGAATTTCCTACTTTTCGTAAGAGGGAGTGGAGTGAGAAAAGGACAGCAGATAGCAATTCCATAGTTATAAAGATTGATATTAAGTATTTTTACCTATCTGAAAAATATTGTATATTCATTACAGAAAACTTGGAAAAAACATAAAAGTACAGAGGAAAAAAATAATCACAGTTTCATCGCTTGAAAATCTACTTTGAATACCACCCTGCCACACACACACTGGGTCTCCAACCCGGGTCCACAGCTTTTATAGCCTGTGCCTTTGCTGCTGAGCCACAGAGTGGGCTGAATCTCCCTATTTAACACAGGTTAGATAAAGATAAATGGGTATATGTATACACACATATCATCCTACCACAAATATGTACCCTATCATTTAATATATTTTCTATCTTATAAAATTTTTATTTGAAATTCTCTTAAAATCTTCAATGGTAATATAAGTAGAAAAACAAATATAGTACTGAAAAAGACTGTTTTATATTCTCCACTGCCCTCCCCACAGGTCATCAACATTAACTGTTTCTTGTACATGCTTCCACAAATACTTTTTGTACATATAAACATACGTGTATCTTTATTTTTTTTCTTTTTACAAGCTTCTATACACATTATATGGACAAAAAAATTTATGAATCAGATGTTCTGGCTTGACAAATTTTCACAAAGTGAGCCATGTAATTAATTTTGGTAAACTCTAAAATGTTCAGCATCTTACTTTTTTTTCATCTAAAAATGCTGTTAGAGATTCACCTTACTCAAACAGTATTTCTGAAGCTGCCTTATTCTTTGTGTACCTGCAGAGGGGCGCTGCTGCACTGCATGGATATCCGATGCATGCAAATGAACATTAAATTGCTATCTGACTACAAAAACAATTCTACAGCAAATATCCTTATATATACTTTGTGCTTGGTGCTTGGAGTAAATCCGTAACATGGAAGGTGTGGATTTAAACTTTAGTCCCTATTGCTCTCCATACGATTATTTGTACTCACACCAGTAACTTATACAGTACAGTGCCTACCGTCTTAACCCTATCTTCCCTTACACAACATATATTAAACACTTTTTGAGCTCTGCCAGTGTGATACGTTAAAATGATGTTTTGATTTTTATTTGTATGCTTTTCACTGTAAGGGAGGCTAAATATTTCTTTGTATGTCTACTGTGAAATATGCCTATTATTGTTATCAATTTTTCTATTGTGTTGTTTAATATTTTTTCATTGCTCTTTCTGTATTAAAAATATGCATCCATTGTCATATATTTTGAAAATATTATCTCCCATTTTTCTGAGCTTACTTTACATTTTTTTAAATTTAGAAAATTTCTCTTATCTTTATGTTGGAAAAAATTCAAGTTTGGAGAAAAATAGCAAACATATATTGAATGTTATACTTTTCAAGATCTACCAATTGTTAACACTTTTCCAGATTTAATTTATATACATGTCTCTAGAAACATGAATACCCACACATTTTAAATACATGCATACATGTACACAGAAATATGACCTTAATATATTTTACTGACCCATTTGTAATTACTGCAGATCCAGAACACTTTACCCTAAGAATTCCAGTATGCAGGGTTTCCTGTAAAACCATTACACAGTCCAGCAGTCCAGCATGAGTTCAACACTACACTCTAATACGCAGTCACATTCAAACTTACCCAATACCATCATTTATGTTTCTTTTCTTTTTTTAAAATAAAGATACTGTCAATAAAGAAGGCAAGTAGGCAGGAAGGCATGAAGAGAGAGGAGGAAGAAGCATTCATTGATTGGTTCTAGTAGTTTTTTGACAGTCAGGTTTTTCAAAATACATAATCATGTCATCTGCAAATAATGATAACTTAACTTCCTTCTTTTTAATTTGGATTCCTCGATTTCTTTTTCCTGCCTAAGTGCTCCGGCTAAGACCTCCAGTACAATGTTAAATAGCAGTGGTGAGAGTGGACATTTTGCCTTAGTCCTGATCTTAAGAGGAAATGCTTTCAATTTTTCATCACTATGATGTTGGCTGTGGGTTTATCATATACGGCTACTATTATGTTGAGGTATGTACCTTCAATACTCATTATATGTAGTTTTTTAAAATCATAAATGGGTGCTGAACCTTGTGAAAGCTTTTTCTACATCTATTGACATGATCATATGGTTTTTCTCCTTGCTCTTGTTAATATGGTATATTATATCAATAGATTTATGTATGTTGAGCCATCCTTGCATCCCTGGGATAAATCCCACTTGGTCATGATGGATGATCCTTTTGATGCATTGTTGGATTTGGTTTGTTACTATTTTGTTGAGAATTTTGCATCCATGTTCATTAGAGATATTGGTCTGGAATTTTCTTTCTTGGTGACATCTCTGTCAGCTTTTGGTATCAGTGTGATATTAGCCTCATAGAAAAGCATTTGGGAGTGCTCCCCGTTGTTCAATATTTTGGAAGCGTTTGAGAAGAATACGAATTATTCTTCTCTGAAAGCTTGGTAAAACTCATTAGAAAAGCCATTCACTTTCCTTTAAAAAAAAAACAAAAAAGAAAGAAAAAAAGATAGAAAATGGTTCAAACTAATTTTTTTGAATTAGCATTCCTTTGAAAAGACATCTACTGCTGTGCCCTGGTAGAGCAGTGGTTAGCTCAATCATCTCTGAAGGAGTAAGCCACATACCCCTGGGATCGCGAAAGTCCTAGATCTGAAGTAATCAAAAAAAGATGTCTGCCTGCCTGCTTAGTCACTTTCATTCCTGCCTGCACCTTTCCTTTAATAAAAAGAGAAGACATACACCCTGAGAACCATTGGATCAAAAAGGGAGCCGTGTGTGCTTCACTTTGTTGAAGAATGAACTTTATTCTTTAGTACTCTACTCAGTCAAGAGTTGGACCTTGAGCTCATTCGTGCTGGATCATGCTTTCAGGAACCAGGTTCCAGCTTTGCCTTGGAGTACATGGTCAGGAGATTCTGTGTACTAGGCCTCCATAAAAATCTGAGTTCTGCCCCAAAGTGCCTGGTCTATAAGTCCAAAGTAACTAATCATGGAAACAGCCACATAAGGTTATGTGCCCTTGCTCTGCAGTCTCTGATATCCCAACATAACATAAAAAATTAATCGGGCAAATTTATCTTTTTTTCTTAAAGGAAAGGTGCAGGCAGGATGAAGGTGAGTAGACAGGCAGGCAGACAGGAGGAGAGACGAGAAAGAAGCATCTTTATTCAATTTTTATTCAGTTGTTCACAGTGGTTGCTGCCCTTTGGGCGTAGGACTTCACCCAAGGATATGTGGTGGCCTGTGTTCCTTCGGAGGCACTCATCTAGCCGCTGCTCCACCCAGGCATGCAAGAAATTTTACCTTACTCCCTATTTACAAATATGCTGTTACTGATATAAAACAAACTGTTTAAAATCCAGATATATAATACCAGCTTCTCATTTCATCTAATGTAATTTTCCTTTTTTTTTGTTGAAAAATTTCCCATTACTTCTTTAAAGAAACTCAACTGATTCCTTGATGCATTATTAATCAGCCTATTTATTTCCTAGTTCAATATATACAGAAGTTTTCTGGCCAAATTCCTTAAGGAAAAAAAAAAAATCTGTCATTGCCCCATTAATTAATATAAAATGTAATCAGTCAGAGAAGCTAAGAAATGAACAAAGTTCATACTCCATTAACTCTCTGATCTCCAACCTCCTATTCAATCCCAGAACCAACACAATTCAGGTCACAGTCCAAACAGAGATGCAGTAGGTCTAGTTCAACCCTGAATCAGCTGCTCACAGGCAGCAGGTCCAGGAGAAAAAGGGCACTAGGTTCTTGACTTCAGATATATGGGGATAACAATAGAGCCATCGCATACATTAAACCAGAAACTGTGTCCCAAACAAATCTAGAAAGCAGAGGGTCAGGATAAAGACAGTGAGGCACAGGAGCGAAGGCCTCTTTGGTCAGTAACCACTGCTATAGAATCTGACAATAATTAGGGGGAAAAAAGGAAGCAAATGTGCAACTTGGAGATCAGGGTCAAGATGGTGACCCGGTAGGAGCAAGACCCATGCCCTCTCCCAGAGCAGCTAGCGGGAATTTACCTATTCTCCAAAAACAAACACTAAGGAAAAACTGGCCCAGAGGCTGTAGAGACGCAGCAGCAATTGCGATAACAAAGGTCAGGTAAAAATGTCAGAGTTCAGAGCTACAGCTAGCAATCAATAATTTCCAGTGTTCAAACCAAGATTCAGGCTTCTCTGGGCAAGTCAATATCCTACACAACACCATAACTGCAGGGAAAGCAGAACCCACAGAAATATTAACAATGCCAAATCAAGAAAAGACAGAAATATGCACAAAATGATGGATTCAATTAAAATCTCTGGGGAACATCTAAATACGACAGGCATATGCAAACTATCTGAAGATGAATTTAGGGCAAAAGTGATAAACATACTTATATAAATCAAGAAAAAAAAGAGTTAGAAAAAGAAAACAAAAAAGAGATATAAAGCAAGATATCAAAGAAATGAAGAATACTATAGCTGAACTACAGATTAACAGAGCAACTCAAGAATAGGATTGATGAAGCCTCCAATAGAACCAATGAGCTAGAAGACAGGCAGAGGAATGTACTCAAATAAACTAGTAAGGAGTTAAAAGAATACAAAGAGATGAAGATATGTAACTTGGCTGCCCTGGAGAGAAATTTTGGAGACTGTTCCCTAATAGTCATGGAAGCACCTGAAAGCTCTGTTCTTTTTAAGTTGTGATAAAATTAACACAAGATAAAATGCATCATTTTAACAGTTAAAAAGCATAGAATTCAGTGGTTTGTAGCATATTTAGTCTACATCTGTCCCCGCTATTCTATTTTTTTTTAAACGAAAGGTATAGGTAGGAAGAGAAAAGAGGAAGAAATTATTTTTATTTAGTTGTTCATCTTGGTTGCTCCCCCTGGCCTCGGGTCTCGAATCTAGGTCCTTGGGCTGTATGTAGACTAAGTCCAGTGGCTTTATCTGCTAGATCACCAGGGCACAACTGTTATCACTAAATCCGGAACATTTCCATTACCCCCAAAAGAAATCCTACAGCAATTAAGCAGTCACTCCTCACTCCCTGGCAACCACCACAGATTTGGTCTTCTATAGATTTCTCTATGTTGGATATTTCTACAATATTGTAAAATGAGCCTTTTGCAACAGACTTCTTTTTACTTAACATAATGTTTTAAAGATTTATCCATGTTGTAATATGTATCTGTATTTCATTCTTTTTTCTGAATGAATTTTTTTTTTCTATTCTTGAATACACAACAGACATGCAATTCCTCGCTGTCCCCCTTTCCCGCTGCCCCAGACTTTGAACATGGGTCATTGGGCTTTACAAGGTCTGCACCTTAGCCACTGAGCCACAGGGCTGTGCCAACAAATAGGCAATTATGAATTTCATGGGCACCGAGGAAAGCAAGTGTTATACTCAGCTGTTGGTGGTGGATGTTACAGAAGGAATGGAATTGTCAGTATCTTCCTGATATTATCTCACAATTTTAATTTTCATGATTTTGAATCAAGTTCTCTGGTGGTAAATATACAGAAAATTCTGTAAATATCAAAATCTCTCCTTTAAACGTAGGAGATAATCTAAGCAGCACATTGCACACAAAGAAAGTCTTTATTAACAAAGCCAGAGAAATACTAGCCCTAGATAGGGCAGGAAGAGGCAGGAAAAGAAACAAATTATTATGAATGAGACTTTTCCTGTTTAAGAGTCTGTTAAAATTACTAGGTGACTTTGGAGAATTACATGAAGCTGAAAAGAAGTCTGATTATTCCTAGGATTGATCAGTTCAGCAATAACTAAAATTCCTGAGTGGTCAAGTGGGTTTATCCTGTAAGCTGATTCTCACAGGAAAGGCCAATCTGCCTGGCTCTCTGTATCCATTAAACAAACTCAGGGTGTAGCCTGTATCCGCGAGATAAGTGCTATGTGTTTTCAAAAGGCCAACATTTAGGTGTCTAATACTGTTTCTTACTAAGTCAACAGGAAGAGGATAAAGGTAGCAAAGTCTGAGGACACAGCAGCATTGTGATCAAGTAGGACCCCTGGTGGCAAAACAAGAAGACTTTATTCTTTAAATATTCAAAGATTCCATATCATATAAAGCAAAATAACATAGCAAATGTCAATTGTTGACCCTCAAATTAGTGATTTAAAAAAAAAACAATGTGTGTGGCAAGATTCTAGAGCAGAATAAAGGTAATAAACATGTACCACATTTCTACTGGCAAACTGGGCTTTGCCATCTAACTTCTAAAGCCTAGACTTTCACATTCCATTTCAGTCAGTAATTCTAGTCCTCAGTGTATCTTAAAGAATTGTCACAGACTTAGTGACAAATGTGTCTGTTATGGAATTGTTTATAATAGCAAAAAACAGGTAATAGGAAAACATTCAAAAATAGAGTAACAGTTCATAAATTAGGATACATTCATGTATTTAAATATCTTTTAATATGTATGAACAGGAAAGAGAAATATGTCAACTACTGTTTAAAGGCAAGAACATATATATAAATATTTTGGTTTAATAAAGAAAAAAAGGGTCAAAAGAAAAATAAGCCAAACTGAACAAGGTCATCTGGAGAACTGTCGCAAAATTTTCATTTGCTATCTAGATCCTTTTGTGTTGATAACAAAATAAAACAATTAATTTTTTTAATTTAGGTGGAAAACTTCAGAGCTAGTGAGAAAGCACAGAAATTGACTACAGTGATCTTTTAGATGCCAAAAAGGCAAGAACTTCTGCCCTATGTCCAGCGTTTGGGAAGGCCTGAGACCTCCAGTCACTGCTGCTTCCCCTATTTTTCAGTTTCTGGCCAGTCCATTGGTCTATTACTCACAAAGTTTATGTTGAGTCATCACACTTTTTTCAAGTTTCCTTCCTCACTCCCACATGTCACTCTCCTCAGAGACTACCACATTCCATGGTCACAGGGAGAAAAAGAAAATAAGCCACCCACCATCTCAGGCAGGGGTCTCCTCCCGTTCCTCTCATACTCATCAACATTTTCACTAATTGCCAGTCAAGTCCTGGAAAGATAATCTTACTCTGTTTTTACTGTGAATATTGTCCTACATTTTTCCAAGATCAAGGAAGAAAAGGACTAGAAAACCCATTAGGATTCAATTAGCAACTCAATCCAGACATTATTTCAAGTGAATCTGAAAAAGTGATGTGAAAGAAGCCAGAGCGTGGGGGACTGTAAGTTATGAAGGAATATCACCTCAAATTCTTTATTACTGGTGTACCTTGGTGGAGTAGCAGTTAGGTCAATTGCCTCTGAAGGATGCAAGCCACAAATCCCTGGGTTCAAGTACCCAGGCCTGGGGGAAAAATCAGTGTGAACAACTAAATGAAAAATAAAATGATTCTTCCTCATCTCTCTTCTGCCTGCCTGCCTACTACTGTGTGCATTCCTGCCTGCACCTTTCCTAAAAAAAAAAAAAAAAATATATATATATATATATATATATTGTTTTTTTAATTCTTATTAGTGTTACTTTAAGTTTATTGAAAGATTTTTCTATACAGCTTTTTAATTAAAGCTCTCACAATTTAAACGTAAGTCAAAATTATAGTTTCTTCCTAAAACTAAATCATCACTAAAACTCCCCAAGTTCAGGAAAATAATAAATTACAGATTGTACATATTCAATTTAAGAAAATGTAAAGGGCACTACAAGGCAAAGTAGTTGTTCAGGGTAGAGGGCTTGGTTTGTCCTTTTTATGATGTATGCAACTGTATTGATTTTATAACAAATGGCATGTCCTGATGGAGTAGAGGTTGGGTGCAGTCCACTACATCCCAAGGTCCCTGGTTCTAGTCCCGGGGCTGGCGGGGACAACCAGGATGAATAAAATAAAATAAAGTGATTTTTCCTTCTCTCTTTCTGCCTGCCTGCCTCTGTTCTTCTTTCCTGCCTGCACCTGTCTTTTTCTTTTTTTTTTTTTTTTTAAGATTTTTGTAACAAATGTGGCTTTTATGTTTCTTAAAACAATCTTCTGTAGTATAGGATAATACAGAAAAAAGATAATATCAAGAGAAGTATGGAATGAATCCAAAACCTACTTAACAAAGAAAATCAGAATGCTTAAAAAAAAGACAACTTCATCAAATATTACCATGCGCTAAAATTAATCTGACAAACTATGTACAATTTTGGTAACTGTTTTTCCAAAAGTGGTAATAGATGTGAAACTCTGTAATTCAATAGCAACAGATCAATTTGTCTTTTTTGTAAGAGTTACAAAAATTCTGAGGGCATAACTATTCCACCATATTAGAAAAGCAAGTAGTCTTTTAAGTACTGCATACATACATCAGGAATTTTTCTTGCAGTAAATGCTTTGTCTTTAACTTAGTGTACATAGATTCACAACAAAGGGAGGAAATAAAAAACACTTTTTTCCAACTTCATATTCTGGTTTGGGGTTTTAGGAAGAGAATCAAGGTTTCCCAAAGAGAGTAAGAATCTCTGTAAGCTTAGCTTCAATGATATAGAAGCCCTTTGTATATATCTTACTGGCTTTATTGCCAGATTACTTTGTTTTAGATGACTTACACTATGACCCCAAAATGTTACTTTTATCTGCTTAGTCATCTGAACAATTCATGTTTTCATTTTGGTTTCACCAAGCATTATTTTGCCATTTTATTTTTACAGCACATTATATGCTGTCATATAGAAATATCTCTTCCAGTACTATCTGGAAGTTCAACAAGACAGCAGAGAGCAACGAAAGACTCAGTGTCAACATACCTCAGTGTTGACCTACCGCAGGCTTCTCCAGTTAATACTTAAACCCCTCAACCTATGATGTCTTTTTACGGAAGGTCTAACCTGGGGAGATCCACCTTAAATTCTTTATGAAAAGGCAGGGGAACGCCAAACAAAATATATATATTTATTTTACATGTGGACAGCAAGCATAAATGACTACTTTTAATTAATGCCTAACATATATCAAACTACACATATTCATAAAGCACACGGGTCCATGAAACCATTAACACATTCGAGATAATGAACATATACATTGTTCCCAAAGGTTTCCTTCTGCCTCTTTATTCTTCCTTCCCACCACTCCTTACCTAGATAGGATGGAGCACCAAGACAAAAGCCTGTTTGGCTCCACGAAACTACTGAACTCATCCTTTTCCTTTTACATTCACTGTGACTGACTTAGTTCAGACCCCTATTCTTCCTCCCCAGAATATGGCAACAGTCCTAAGTCTCCAGTTTCATCCATTTTGCAATCTTCACTAAGCCTACACCTGTCTATAGGTAAAACTCTCCTTGTTTGCTAAGTCCAATAAGCCTCAAAACACAAGGGCCTTCAGGACCTAGATCCTGTCCATCCCTCAAGCCTTATCTCTTGCTGTGCTCCCACGACATTAGAGCACCTGCTGCGCATCAAATGAGCTACGCTCTCCAGCCTTCACGAGCTGTTTCATTCGTTTGAAATAAACAACCCCAGGCTCTCCCCAATCTCAGGAAACTCAGACTCATCCTTCTAGAATCTAAACCAATGACTCTGAAAATGGAGATTTTGCCTTTCAGGCAACATTTGGCAATGTCTGCAGACATGTTTGGTTATCACACTGGGGGCGAGGAGGCAGGAATACTATTGAGACAGAGCTGCTGCTAAACCTCCTACAAGGCACAGGACAGTCTCAACAAAGAATTATCCAGCCCCAAATGTCAATAATGAAGAGGCTGAAAAGACTAGGTCTAGATTAAAACTCAAACTTCCCATTTTCTGTGATAGCCTTCCCTGGCATGCACTCAGAGTTTCAAGTTTTATTGTCAAGTCTACCCCAGCATCCCAATACACCTTCACTGTAGTATTTATCTCATGTGTGGTTAAGTTCTGATTTGCTTGTCTGCTCCATTAACTTATAATGGCTTCAAAAGCAGAGACCTTTTTATCTGCATAGTTCCAGTATGTAACGAAAGAGCTGATTTAATTTTGCAATTAAATTTAAATAATATATATTTAATAATGAATTAACAAAAGAGACTAAAGCAGTTCTTGGTTCTAAATGGAAATCCTTAAAAATTACAATGTATTTGCTATAAAAACCTAAGGAAGAAAGATAAGCAAGAAAAAAAAAAACTAAGAAAATACTTAGACAAAGACATGATATAAAGTTAAAAGAAGTAAAAAATATAAAGCAAGTTTGAGAACTCTGAAAGGCAGTGCTAGAATTTTTACTGTAAAAATTCTGATATGACCTCTCTACTTACTTGAGAACAGCAATCTCTTGAACAGTTATGGCCCTTTTATCTTTGGTTCCCATGTAGGAGAATATGTTTGGCTTGACTCTGTTAAAACAAAACCAATTCATTAACAAAGAATATTTCTCATAATTTAAGATTCAAAGTAAATATACTTAAAATTGTAACGGAATAAAGAGAAATTTTATTTCAAAATATCTCAGAAAAAAAGAATATGCAAACTAAGAAAATAAATATCTAATAACTTCCTAGCAATGCTTGACTCAGAACGGAGGATGTTAGTGAATAACTGATTCTGTTCAAAGATTTAGTTACCTGGTAACAAAAGGGGAAATAATGCACTTCCTTTTGGCCATATCTTATTAATCAGATTATATAACTGTGAGGGTAAAGGAAAATTATTCTAGATAATGTGCTGATTAAAAAAATTTATATCTTCATATTTATATCTTTATGTATTCAATTTTTAAAAGTAATAATGCAAATTTTCCTTAAACATTTGCTATTCCTTTATATAAAAAAGCCAAATGCTAAAACAGGAATATGAATAGTTTTGATATGCACATATAGTAAGCTAATTATTTTATAAAAAACTGTTACTTAGTTGTGTACATGTACTGTTCCAGGGGGTGAATTGTGTTCCTCCAAAATTCAAACATTAGAGAGCTGACACCCTCAGACCGTGACTATATTTGGAGATAACAGCTTTAAAGAAGTAATTAAGGGATGTGCCCTTGTGGGTCACGGGGCTGAGACACTGGAGTTTGGACAACAGACAGACCAAGAACCCAGATTCAGGACCTGGGACTGGGGTGAAAACCAATAATGGTGATGATGATTAAATATTATTATTATATAGCCAATTAAATGTAAATGAGGATATTAGAGAAGGCCCTAATCCAATCTGACTGGTATGCTTTTAGGAGGAATTTTAGACAGAGATTTCATGGGCTCCTCTGAAAGAATATGGGAGATCAGAAAGAAGGCGCTTGGCCATGTGTAAGTCAAGGAGAGACCTCAAAAAAAAGAAAGAACCCAAACATGCTAACCCCTTGATTTTTGAACTTTCAGCTTCTTAAACTGTGAGAAAATACATTTTTGTGGTTTATACTACCCAACCTGTGGTATGTTGTTATGGCAGTCATAAACTAATTATCATCACATTGAACCGAGTTAAAGGTATATAATAGAAAGCAAATATTCATGGCATACAAATGAGTAGTGCCAAAGACAGCTGTAAAAAAAGAAAACAAATCCATGTTTTAATTTTGTATAGGCAGAACAAGATACTAACCTTAAATATTTGGATAATACATTAATAGCATCCATGGTGTCCTTGTTTTCTTTGTATAGTACAAAGTGGCAGTAACTTCCCCTAGATTTTGGCCAAGAATGTTTTCTTGGATCTTAAAAACAAAACCAAACAAATAAAACAAATGTTAAAAATAGCATCTAGATTTTTTCTTATGAAACCCTATGAGCTCATTTTATTTTTGCTAGAGAAATCAGATCTGGTCTGACAAGAAATACAAGTGGTTAGTTACAGTTGTGTAGTTGACAGGTAATAAACTTTCTGTGATTGGATACTTAACACCTGTTCATATTTAAATCAAAAGCTGAAATGCAGGTAGTGTGACAAAGGACTAAGACTACCAACAATCTTCACAAAGAAAATCACAAAGGGGTCCACTGCTTCCCAGCAGCAATACTTTACAGAGTACGTGTCTGACAGGTGGGGTGACCAGCTCTCTAGCACACATAGAGTTCAGAGGCAAACAGCAGCCATGCTGCTCCACGCATATCCTCAGTCATGTGTGCCCACACACAGAGTCAGGATGCCACAGTGGGAATGGAGGTAAAGAGTGAGGAGCTGCCTCAGTGACATGTTTAGATTTTGCAAAGGTCATTTCCATCACAGAAGTTTTAATACGAGATGGCTTACAAAAGTCTACCTGACAGATCAGGTGGTATTCAAGACTTGTCACTCTTGGGAAAACAGAAAACAATAAATGAAGGCAATTTAATGTTAACTTCTGAGTTACTGTTACTTCCACTGCTCAACTTTTTGGAAACTGCTAATAATTTCACAACCTTGGAAAACCTGATTTTTAAGACTTTTCTTTCAAATGAAAATTTCAACCATACTATAATCTAGAAATGTATCTTTAAATAATATGTTCTAAAAAATCAATACTGTGTAAACAATAGGCAAGCCACAACTACTTCTAGACACTGTACAATAATATTCATGAGTCTTCTGTGACACAAAGCTGTAGTTATTTGAGTTAAGTAATTCACTTCATTTCTGCAACTCCATGAAAGAAAACCTGAAAGATGTTTCATACCATCCCTAGAAAAACTGTCTTCTTTTAAAAATATTCCTTTGTCTTTGTCCCTAAAATAACCCTTTAGCATGAACTCATGAATCCTTCATCTTGAGAGGCTTAAGATTCCTGGGACCGAAGTCACTTATATATCTGGCTTTGTCAAGGCAAAAGCACTGCTTGACAGTTTGGTGATTTAAGCTACATAGTAAGAAAAAATTAATCAATAAAGCATCCTGGAAAACTGCCACAGCACATATGCCTACAAAATCATTTTTCCTTTCTTTGACTCTAGGTATGAATTCCTTACAACTGAACCTTACAAAGTTTTAAGAAGGAATATCATTTTTGGTTTTTCTTCCAGCTCACTAATTAAGCAAAGTTGACTATACTTTAGCACTGTGACAAAATTATTGGCATTTCATTTTATCTACATGAAACGCCAACTGCTCTTACCTGCTGCAGTTCTCACCTCTGTCCAAATGCACGGCATAAAGAGCACAAAAGAGCAATGTTTAATTTATAGTAATATTAACGTGCTTTCGAGGTGAACATGCAAATGGTCGCATGGAAAGATTCTACCGAGGACTTCTGCAGCACCTGGTAGTTATGTGGTGGGTTAACAGCCATTTAGACATCAACAATGGAATGTCGCAGAGGCAAACAGTGAACAGGCAGAAAACTCACCCACAGGTACAAGCCTCCCTGTCTCAATCCCTTCGCCATGGCAAGTCAGTTCACCCTCAATGCTGCTGGTTGTAGCAAAATGCTTCCCCATCTAGAGATTTGTTTTCTAAATATGGGAGCACATATATACTGAAACGCTACTTGTCATTATCATTTGGTGGTGAGACATGCAAGGAGTTATCATTTTGCTTTGTGCTTTTCTGTATTTTATGCTTTTCCTCAACTAATTTGGTGGTGAGACATGCAAGGAGTTATCATTTTGCTTTGTGCTTTTCTGTATTTTATGCTTTTCCTGAACTAATTTATAAATATTTTTTAATTATGGAAAACAGTTCTCTTTGAGATTAAGAGATTTAAGATTATTAAAGATTCATCCATGAAATGTGATGTTCTCACCTTGTTTTTATTATTATCTGAAAAAGTTATCTGTGTGAAACAGATACCTTTGAGACAATCAGGGAAAAAGTGAACATGCACTGGATATTAGATACATAAAAAATTATTGTTGTAATAATAGTTTAGGATTTTAGTCCTTATCTGTCAGATGCACACTATAATATGTAAGAGTGAAAGAAAAAGTTTTTATGTAGAATTTTCTTTAAAATACTGTGAGGGAAAAAAGTGAAAGAAAATAATAGATAAAACAACAACAACAGATGTTGATCATCTTGAAGATGGTTAACAGGCACAGGGGTTCAATATACTATTTCCTTTTCTTGTGTACATGTTTTAAGAAAAGTTTAAGAAATATATGTCACATAAGTTGGTGAAATATAGCTACAATTTTTGTTAACTGCTCCTTTAGTACATTCACAATTAACTATAATGGCAAGAAATAAATGATGCCACAAGACTTAAAAAACTGAATGCTATTATATCTTAAGAGAAACCATGACAACCGAGTATGAGGTTTGGCTCACAAGGCATGCATTTTTTATTAACAAATCCAAGCACTGAGCATGCATATAATTATATTCTCTGCAAATAACATACAAGTTTTTTTATCTAGTGAAATTAATATACAAAATAGAAAGCTATGTATTAACTGCATATTTTGCATATCAGAAAATTAGTAAGTCTCAAATGATTTTGGGCAATCTAACTTTATAAAACTCCAATTACCAAGAATGTTAAGTAGCATATAGTAAGCTTTACAAATGAAGTAAATTTAAAATAACTATCAGACATTTCTGAGACACTGATTTAAAATACAAATGCAAACAATTCTCAGGCTGGGGTAGTAAGAAACAACCTTCTGATGGTCTGATTGAACAGTCCCAGTCTAGTAGAAAAGGAAGCAGATAAAAAGGAAACCACCTTTAGGAAGATCCATATACTGAGCACAGAGAATGTTTAAAGCTTGAGAAAGATGCTAGGATAAGGAAGATGCAGAACATTCTTTCCTTCTTATTCAGGGCCATTTCCACCACTGCACCATCAATCTTTCAGCTTCCTCAGAGGTCCTAGTCCAGCCATTATCACTCTCCTCCAGGAATTTTCACCTTCCCTCTCCACTGGCTTCCTTTTCAGTAGATCAATATGCTTAGGACTCTTCTATTAAAAAAGCAAACCTATGTCTCCCCTTTCCTTAATCATGTTCTTTTCATTTCTCCTTCCCTTTACAGCATATTTGAAAAAGTAGTCTGTATTTATTGACTTCCATTTTAACCTACTGTATGAACAGGTTTGCAATTTTATTCTACAACTGCTCTAGCAAAGATATCAGTGATTTCCATGTTACTTAATTGATGGAATGTTTCAGAGTCTTATCTTGTTAGACTTATCTGTTATAATTCCCACTGCTCACCACTGATAATTAGAAACCACCTCCTCCTATGGATTCTGTAACACCAGATTCTCCCAGAGCGCATCCTTACTATCTGTCTGGCTCTTCTCCTCCTGAGTCTGTGGATTCCTCAATCCAGGTAACCGCCCTGGAAATCATTCATTTCAGAAAGTATGGAGAACCTCTAACATCACAGGGCAGAATTTTTTAAAAAATGTTTGAAAAGAGAAGTTCTTAGAGGCATTTTGGAATGCACATTGTCTCGAAATGCAAATTAATTTAATAAATTACATACTTTGAATAACCATATATTTTTAGAAAACGGCTATGGTAGGTAAATCAATGTGTTGTATGAAATGGATATTCGGGGGGATGGGGTGGGGTGTGTGTGTGTGTGTGTGTGTGTGTGTGTGTGTGTGTTCATTCCCCGACATCACCAAGCAATTGGGTATCTTATAATTCAATGAGATTTTAACACTATCCACCAAAAAGAGCATCACATTCCTAAGATTAAGGGCTCAGTCCCTAAGAGACTGACTCCCCTCAGCCAGGCACAAGTCCAGGTTGTTAATCTGTATTTCCAAGCCGCTAACGTATCAGTGGTGCCCACGACCCCTCATTCCTTGGGTTCAATTAATTTGCTAGAGTGGCTCACAGAAATCAGACAAACAGCTTACTTACAGGATTACTGGTTTATCAGAAAAGGATTAGTGCATGGAAGCTTGATGTCCATGCCCTAGACCTACCCAATGCATTTCCCCCATCTAGACAGCACCAGTAGATGGAAGAAATGCATAGGATAGTTATGCGGCATGGGCATCAAGCTTCCATGTTCAAAGTGAGTCACTCTCCCCCAATCTTCCTGTGCTCACTAATCTGTTGGTTCTCAGAACCTTGTCTTTTATGTTTTTATGAAGGTTTCATTACAAAGGCATGACTGATTAAATCACTGGCCAGTGGCAACCTCCAATCTCTAATCACATGGTAAGTTTTTCCAGCAAACATCCTTAGATACAAAAATGGAGAAGCATATCAACGTAACAAAATATAGATTTATCCCTCTCCGCATTTAGGAATTCCAAAGTGTTTTAGAAGCTCTGTGCTAGAATCTGGGAGATACATGATTACTTATATAAATCACAGTATCATACTAGTCTTCAGATTGGTTTGACACACAAAATTATGACTGAGTTAAATTGTTGGAGACTTCTCTGGGTACCATGATTTGGTATTCACCATGACTATTTTATAGGATGCCTGGCTCTACTTGAGAAAAGCTTAGGTTAAGAACACTGAAAATTATTAGATAATGAATGAATAAGCCACCAACAACAATTTAAATCAGGATTTGGTAGTAAAGGACCTCTAAGCACTTTATAAACTCAACTTCGCAATGAAGCTTTATAAGCGAATTCACTCAGAGGTGAGGCAAGACGGTCCACATGGGGTTCGATTTGTGGGGACACAGCAGGCTTACCCTACTCTTCCAATGGTGTTTACTTTAAGCCACTCTCAGGTCTGTGAAAGGTGGATTCTGGCTCTCAAGTACCTGTCTGGGTCTCGAGGAGGTGGCAGAGGACAACTCTAGATGGCAAACATCTAGTCAATCTTTGACCAAATGCCACCACACCTCAAGTCCAACAGGTTTAGATCTCCATGCAAGCAGATCCAATCTGAGCTGCCTTTATGCCTCCTTTTAAAGCGAGAAATGAACATTCTCACTAAACATGTGCAAAGGGAAACGCGGAGGGCAATGGCTCATGCCACGCAACTCAGAATCTCATTTGGGAAAAAAGGAAGTTGGCTGTGGCATAAGCATAAAAACGCAGATAAAGATAGAACATGGGATGTGACACCTGTCACTGAAGGGAAGGGAAAGGCTGGAAAATTCAAATGCCCACCTTGGCCTCTAACTGCCCTTACTCCCATCCCTGCAGATCACAAAACTTGGCATCTTCTGTAAAATAATGACTATTCTCAAGAATAACCAGTCAAACAAACACAGGTTTTGCCTTTCCCAATCTACTTCCTCATGACCACACTGAGCAGAGTTAAGACCCCTCCCTGCCTTTTCTTCTTGCCTTCAGAGACAGAAGACAGCTGAGGATTGCGGAAATCCTCTCTGCAAGGAACATCTCCAAAGCAGAATGTCTCAACTTGGCTTCCATGAGAGAATTAAGACTGAATGCCTCTAGAATGCCCTGATGGCTCACGGGTTAAGTCTGAGGTTGGGGGAAACGACTGAAAAATAAATAAAATACTTCTTCCTCAAACTGTGTCGTCCTTCTTGCTTTCCTTCATTCCTCTTATTAAACAACAAAAAAAAAGGACTGAGTGCTTGTATGCAGTAAGCCATATTCTTTCCTCTACATTTAGAATAGTTACTATGTCAATCCTGGGACAATGAACAAAAATAAGTCACTCAAATAATTTCCCACTTCGTTTAATTCACTTGAACTACCTTGGCAGAAGAAAGATTTTTAAGTGATTATTTTCTGCTGTGACCCAACATAAAAATTACATATAAAAATACAGTGAGCAAGCCATTAGTCTGTGGACTGAGAAGTCAGCAACAACGTGCCCTCAAGTAGTTCTGGAACACATCATCTCACCAACTGCTCAAGATTTCCTATTTCTATATCACTACCCAAACTCATTGATTTGATTGGGTTACTTTCTCAGACAGAGCCAAAACCTTATTTCGGCTCCCATTTTTCTTACACCCTCTCATTTCACAACATCCATAGTTATGAACAATTAAGGTTTCACAGCATTAACATTCACAGCATTAACTTAATTAAGAGAGTCTCATAGCCTTAATGGTTTGAAACAGTTTGGAGTTTTGCTCTAATGAATATATTTGGAAATAACTGCTTACTGATGGGGTCCATCATTGATAAGGAAGAAAGGTAAAATAATAACTTTTTCCTTCAACAAACTTTATTAAACTCACCTCCTGACTTCGCAGGTAAAAGAAGAATTACTTAATTTTTTTAAGTTATATGCAAATAGAAATTTTCATGGCTGTAGAAAACACATTAGAATATAAATCCATGCGATTCATTGACAAAACACCATTCAAATGAATGATATACAATAAAGATGGCTTGAATGAAGGGGCAGTTTTTCTATGCATTCCATATTTTCACATGTGAGTGAGATACTCATAGTTAGAAAGCAGCAGCTTTCTCAATGCAGGGGCTTTGCCGGAAATATGTCACTAGGATAATTGGCAAGCATGTGTGCATTCATCTAAAAGCTTTCTTTCCTCCATTCACACAGGACAAGAATTATCTTTCCATTTTCTTCCTGAAGTGCCACTCAGCCTGCCCTGCTCTTCGGGAAACACATTAAATCCCTAAGACTCTCTCAGACACCACTATAATTTCAGTAAATCTTTACTCACATAAAAGACTGAATGCCCCTCCCTGAGAGTCTGCAGGATGCTCTGGCATCTGAAGTGACCTTGTTCACCTTCTCTGAAAAAGTTGACATGATCAATATCCTTCCCTGAACAACAGCAATGCAGCCCATGAACACGAACAGGCAAGGGGAAGGAGATGTAGAGTCTGCCTCTGGTGACCAACGACAGAAGAAACGCCGGGCCACTCACACACTTACTTGCCAAAGCCTTTTTCCCAGCCGCATGGTAGGCTACAATATATTTCTTCCCCTCTCTATCCTCTGTTTTTGTTTCTAATCCTGGAAACAGAGATTTAATAGCTTGATGGACGACAGTTCTTTTCTCTTTGGTGTCCTCAATAACCTATTTAAAACACAGATAGTGATAGCACTAATTTAACAATATTAAAAAAGAACCTAACACTATTAATTAGTAAAAGCACTACTCATCTTAATGCGTGAAATAACAAAAGGACACGCATAGAATATCAAAGATCTTTTGGAGCTTCACAATACTGCAATTTGAAAAAAAAATTCTTTAGTTTACGGAAAGGGGCAGACAGGAATGAAGGCAAGCAGAGGCAGGCAGGAGAAGAAAGACGAAGAAGCATTTTAAAATTAAATTAGTTGTTCATCTTGGTGGCAGCCCCAGGACGTGAACCCAGGACCTCGGGAAGTATGGGGACTGAGCACAACCACTGTTCCACCAAGGTGCAAATTTTAAGAGCCTGTTTAATGAGCATTTGTCAGGCACTGTTCAAATAATTCACATTCATCATTTTATTTAATTCCTATAATCTCCCTATCATGCCACCACTGTATCTATTTCAATATGAGGAAAATGAAACTGAGAGAAGTAAACAGATGTATCTAAGGTTACAGCTGGAGGATGGCAGAACTAGGTTTGAAGTCCAGGCTGTGTGACTCTGGAGCAACCCATCACGGACATTCCCTTTTGAGGTCTCTCAAGACTCACAGATGCAAATGTATACTGTTGAGCTTTGCACCCTTTAGCATGCCACAAACTCAACTTCCTCAAAAGTCTAATCTACAGCTGCTTCAAAATAAAGTCTATTTTACACTGAATTTTTTTTTTTTTTTTAATTCTCAGCCCTTGGTCTCAAACCCCAGTCTGCGGGCTTTACACAGCCTGCACTTTAGCCACCTTTGCTACCTGAACGACAGGGGTGCACTGACAGTGAATCACTTAATGATGTTCTAGCACATTTGTTCGTATGAAAGAAAAGTCAATATCAAGAAAATTTAAACTTATCAGTTACAAGACTACTGTTCAATTTTTGACTATGTATCCATTCAGAAACCCATTCGTATCTGAATTCTTACCAGAATTGTTACCAGAAATGTGTATGTGTACTGCTTTATTAAAAATCTGAAAAGAGGTACTCCCTTATGGCTCAGTGGCTAAGGTGACTAAGATGCAGGTCATGTCAAGCCTATGAACCTGGGTCCAAGACCTAAGGCCAAAAGAAAAAAATAAATCTAAAGAATTTAGAAGACAATGCTTACCTTTACGATGTGTAATGCATGGATATTTTCTATTTTATTTTGTTACATTAAAAAATGTTGGTCAAAATCTTCTAAATTAATTTCATGACCCACTAATAGACTGTAATCTGTAAACTGAAAACCACCAGGATATTCTACAGCTGGCAAAATAAAAGACTTCATTATAATCATAGATCATGCTTTCTTCATAGCAAAAAGTGAGTATATATCTGGATTTTATTTTTTAAAGAAAAAGTGCAGGCAGGAATAAAGGTGAGCAGGTAGGCAAGCAGGAAGAGAGAGGAAAAGAAACATTTTTATTTAGCTGTTCATCTTGGTTGTTCCCCCACAACTCCCACCCTGGGATACAGATCTGGGTCCTGGGGATGTATGTGGACTATGCTTGGCCAGAGGTGGTGGACTATTCACTACTCCACCAGGGAGTGCTTAGATCAGGAATATACTGAGATAGGTGAGTTGGAATCACAGTATATATGGTATATATGGGTGTATATATGGGTGAATGCTTATTCAGCTCTCGACAATTCAGAAAGGTCATCTTTCTTATTTTCAGGTGAGGAAACTTGTCCATGGTTTACACTTTTTAATGGAAAGCATTTTCAATAGATGCATAATGATATTTTTTAGGTGCTAAACCGGCAAATGGGGCATGGACCATGGACCATATAAAGCCTAAGGACCTAGGGTCTTGAGCTCGGGACCTAGGGGGAAAAAAACAAAATAAACAAATGAAAATGCTACCTCCTCCTTCTCCATCTTTCCTTAAAAACATTTTTTTTTAGGTGGCTGAGATGGCATGTGAGCCATGCACAGCCCAAGGATTCTGTTTGTGAGCTGGGGCCAAAGTGAAAAACAAAAAATAAAGATTCCTAAAAATATGTGCTTTTCCTAACAAAAGTTTCAAAAAAACAAAACAAAAAACCAACTTAGTATTCTATAGCTGAGCTCTCCTTTTCTTAAATAGCAGAAGTAGACTCAGGTTGTACAGAGAAATGGCCCCTAACTTTCTCTCCCCAGGTCCTCTCCCTCCCAGAGCCCCATGTGAAACCAAGATGGGGCTGTGGAGGCAGAATCAGGGACACGTGTTTGCCTGTCAGGCTGTGGTGGCTCTTCTGCAGCAGAAACTGCGATTCAAAGTCCAGATTCCTCTGCTGATTTGTGGTCACATAAACAGTTTTTTAAAACAGAAATGTAACTTTTTCTTTTGCCAACTTATCTGGATACTGATTATCTGCCACTGATAAAAATATTTTTTAGTGTAATTGACTGTTTAGATCAAACAGGGCAAGGCCAGCCTTTTATCCCAAAAAATAATGATTAACAACCACAACAAAGAGTAGCAATCAGGACCCTAAAAAACCTTGGCATGTGTTAGTATAATTTACCTCGATGGCAACACTGGTTTCCTTATTTTTAAAAAGCTGGAGCTCTTCTAAATGCTGCTTTTCTTCAGCTGTCAACACTGTAAAGACATCTTCTGAAGGATCCTTTAAAATGACCAAGAAAACTTCCAGTGAGTCACATACAGAACTGAAGACTGGGAAAGCTCTTTATTTCATGATCTCTAGGAATTGCTATTTTTATACAGAAGATAACTTTTGCTGGAGAACTATTCCTACCTACCTCCTCATCTGCTGGGATGGACAAGTCATCCAAATGGCTAATCTGTCCATCTTTTCCTATTTCATGAACAATGAAGTCAGAATACCTGATTAAAAAACACAAATTTTCAGAGCATTAACTATTTTTCCTATTAATTTTAGAATAAAGTTTGCCAACAGTAAGCCTTACTATTGTGCAAAACAAGGGATTAAAAAACTATTCCGTATGAAGTCAAATGGAGTCATTTTTTTCTTGTTTCTGAGTTGAGCTACATACAAAGAAATGGCTAATTAAATCAAAATCCAGTAAATCTACCATGAACTTGAAGCTTAACTTTATGCTAAATACTTTTTGGCACACACTTAAAATCCTCTCAACAATCCCAAGTGGTATAACGGTTCACTCTTTTTGTATGGATGATGATACCAAGGCTCAGAGGAGTTAAATAACAATTAAGTGAATGCACAGGATTTATACCCAGATCCATCTGGGTTCAAAGATCATCAAATACCTACTATAGATGTGGTATATTCAGGCGAAAGAGTTTACAACTTTAAAACCAATTCAGGAGAAAACATAAAATTCAGTAAAATAATTTATTTTAAAGGCAGATCTACACTAATTCACATATTAACAATGCATACCACCAGGAAATTATCTTTTTCTTATTTTATTTTTAAATAGTTTCATTTAACTCATTTAAGTCATCTAGGCAGCTAGCCTTCCCACTACCCTATTCCTTTCTGACCATCAGTATAAATAATCCTCGGAGATAAAAAGGTGAAAATATATTTCTTATCTCATTTTCAAAAAGGAACTAGTATAACTAAAATTACTTTATACAAAATTAAACATACCTTTCTTTCAAGATTCCTGAGAATCCTTGATGAGAACTTACAAACTTGGTGATGCCTACATCAAGTTCAGTGAGTCCATGCTTCATCATGTCTGCAAAACTCTCAGCTTCCTCCTCCTCCTCAGCCTCCTCTGAAAGGCCATCTTCCTCCTCCTCTTCCAACGGAGCACCAGAATTCTTCCTACCCACTCCCACGCTCACAGCCTCGGGCGGCCCAGGTACATCTTCATTACGGGATAGAGAGTCATTTTCTAGCCCGTCTTGACCTTTGATCAGACAGCATTCTGATATCTTTTGTCTTTTTGCTTCCTCAGTAGAGGCTACACTGTCATTATCTTCAACAGCAAGGGATCCACGTTTTAGCAACATACCAGCCATTTCTGTTATCTCCATTTTGAAGGTTCCAAGAAAACATTTAAAAGAACCTTACAGGAAGGAAAAGAGAAAAGGATGTAAAAACCGTATCTAAAAAGAAGTGGGTTTTAGCAAGCAGAGGCACTGTTAACATAGGGTCCTAAAAACCAATTATTAAAATAATTCTTTCTGATGTTAGCATATACATTAGGTGGGACAAAAAAAAAAAGGTCCGACACTTGTCAATGAAATTTGACAATATACATCAAAAATACATTAAAAGTAAGTATGCTCCTAGCACACCCTGGTGACCTAGTTGTTTAGTTCACTGGGCATAGTCCACATATATCCCAAGTACCCTGGCTCAAGACCTGGGGCTGGGGGAACAACCAAGATAAAAAACTAAATATAAATAACATGCTTCTTCCTCTTTTCTCTCTCTGCCTACCTGCCTACTTGTCATCATTCCTGTTTGTATATGTCCATGAAAAAAAAAAGTATGTTCCTTAATATGAAATATTAATTTTAAGATTTATCTTAAGAAAATAATTAAGAAGCTAAAGTTTAACTGTAAGGTATTCATCTCAGTGCTTTCTGAAAATCAAGCTACAATAGATATATAATATATTAGCTTCAGGCGTATGAGATAATGATTTCATCACCACATTAAGTGGTTGCCACAGTAAGTTTAATTAAAAGACATCACTATTATAGTACAAGTGTTTCTTTTAATGAAAAACTATTTAAAGGAAAGTGCAGGAAGGGATGAAAGCAAGTAAGCAAGAAGGCAGGGAGAGGAGGAAGAAACCCTTCATTTTATTTTTATTAAGTTGCTCACATTCATTCTTGGCCTTGACCTGGGACTTGAATTCAGGGTTATGTGAATTGCACTCCTTTGGAGGCGACTGACGTTAACTACTACTCCACCAGGGCCCACATAATTAAAAACATTTTTTTAAAGGAAAGGTACAGACATGAATGTAGGTGAGCAGGTAAGGAAACAGTAAAAGAGAGGAGGAGACGCTTTATTTTTATTTAGTTGGCCACAATGCTTGCTCCCTCCAGCTCCATGTCTTGAACCCAGGACCTTGGGGTAGAGACAGGATCCAGGTACAGCAGACCTTTAGGGCCAATGGGGCACACCCAATGAAAACTCTTAAGATCTATACTCTTAGCAACTTTTAAATATATAATACAATACTATTAACTATAATCACCATAAAGTACATTAATTACATCTCTATGACTTATTTTATATTGGACATTTATATCTACTAGGTTCTTTTATATTAGCAAAATAATAAGACTAATACCTGAGTAATAAAGTGAACGATATGTAAAAACAATGTGAACTGAAAATGGGAAAGGTGGTTATTTCTGGGAGAGGGTGTAAGTGGTGAGGGACAATAGAATTACTATTTTTACTGAATACCACAGTTCTATCATGTGAATTTTGTTTTCTGTTTAATATTATCCTTTTGAAAAACTAAATAAAAACACTGTATAAGTACATTTATGACATGAAGGCATACTCATAACATGCCGTATTGAAAAAGAAAACTAAATGGCAAGGGGAATGGGGACCTGTTTAATGTGTATAGTTTTAGTTCTGCAAAATGTGTTCTGGAAACTGGCTGTACAATGTCGATGTACTTAATACTATCGAACTGCATACTTAAAAATGGTTAAGATGAGGACTTCCAGTCAAGACAGTGACCTGGTAGATGCAAGACTCATATCCTCCCAAAGAGCAACTAAGAATTCACCTATTTTGCAGAAATAAACACTGAGAAAAAGCAGGCACAGAGGCTACAGAGATGTAGCTACAACTATAACCACAAAGGGTAGGCAAAAACATCATGGTTCAGAGCTACACTGCGGATTCAGGACTCAGAATTTGGGCTACGGTGGAAAGGGCAAACTGTGGGAAGAACAAGGCCTCTCAGGAATTGTGAAAGCAGCAGAGAGCCTGCCCAGTGAGACAGGGACACGGAGCTGGGGGAGATGGTCTTGACACAGGGTGGTGGTTTGAATGGGAGGCCCAGTGAGCTAATTACACAAGGCACTTCCATAACTGGAAGGAAACTCTGGTAATCCCCCTCCCCCTCTCACCATATTGCCTCAAAGCCACAGGACCCACCCACTGGAAATCCTGTCCCCAGTCCTTAAGGAAGAAGATCCTCCCTGGTGGCCTAGAGGTTTAGTACACCCTGGGAGCAGTCCAACATACATCCCAAGGTCCTGGGTTCAAGACTCGGGTCCAAGAGGAATAATTAATAAAATAAAATGCTGCTTCTGCCCCTCTCTTCCTGCCTGCCTACGCACCTTCACTCAAGCCTGCACCTTTCCTTTAAAACAAAGTGTCTCTCAGAGGAAAAAATCATAAATGCTACCCACTAGTGCCACCCTGTGGATGGAGGCAAAACTGCAACCTGATTGTTGATTGTGGGTCAACAGCAAGGTAGTCGTTACTTTTCAGTGCTGGGATGCTGGGGAAAGCCTTGACACCCCCACAGAAACTCTAACCTCATTGGCTGAACTCTCAGACCCCAACAGAAGGTCCACATGAGACCTTTAAGAAATACAAACAGTAGCACCACAGAAGTCAAGAAATCCCAGTGTTTAAACCAATATGAGGGCTTACTCAGCGTAAGTTGAGTCCCTACACAAGGCCTTTACTGCAGGAAAAGCTAACCCACAGAAACAAACAGAATATGATGGATCCAATCAAAAACCCAGGAGAAAATATGAATACAAAAGGAGGTATGCAAACCACTTGAAGATTAATTTTAAAGCAACAATGAAGAACATACTCATGGAATTAAAGAAAACAATAGACAAAGAGAAAGAGAACAGCAAAAAGTAAAAAAGAATAGTGAAGTGGTCAAGATGGCAATCTGGTAGAACATGTTGGATTACCTCTCCACAGAACAATTAGAAATCACCTATTCATCAGACACACATGGCATGGAAGGACTGGCCTGAGGGTTGCAAATACAGCAGCAGGGATCACTGCCACAAGGGTAGGAGAAGGTGATGCATTTGAGAGCTGCATGGTAGACTTGGGACTCCCAGTTTCAGGGGAAAAAGGCAGCAGACGAGGTAGAATTGCTGGAAGAACTGAGCTTTCCAGGAGTCATTCTGAGAGCAGCAGGGAGCCTTCAGAGAAAAATGAGGCCATACAAAGGAGTCCCCATACAATTGTCAGCGAATTTCTCAACTGAAACTCTACAGGCCAGGAGGGAATGACATGATACTTTCAAAGTGTTGAAAGAAAGGATTTTCAATCTAAGATACTATACCCAGTGTGGCTATAATTTGGATTTGAAGGAATAAAAAGCTTTTTTGATAAGCAAAAATTAAAGGAATTCATAAAACCAGCTTTACAAAAAGATATTAAAGGGTACTCTATAATGTATTAGAAATCACACTTAAAAGGAGTAAGATAGCAAATACAAAAAGTGGGGGGAATAAAAATGTGGATAGTTAGAATGAGTGGAAGACTAATTTGCTTTCGAATAATAATAGAAAATAAATATAGAATTCTTAATGCTAACCTCAGAGTAACCTCAAAGTACATCTCCAGGAAAAAAAGCAAAGAAAACAAAAAGGGAAATTAATCAAAACAATACATCCAACCCACCTAAGAAGAGAAAAAGAATGGACATTAAAACATTTTTGAGGTGTGACATACCCAAACATTGAGATGCAATTTCAATATCCTAAAATGAATACAGTATTGCAAACAAAAGAAACCATAAAATTATTATTTAAAAAATAAATAATTTTTTAAAGTACTAAAAAAAAAAAAAGCATAACATTAGCATGGTTCAGCTGCAGGTAAGTACTATGGGGGTTATCTCAGGCACTGTGAGGGTTACTGGACATTTCTGGGAACTAAGATGGTTGAAGTGGTGTGTTTTAGGCAGGACTTTTAGAATGGGGCTTAGAGGAATGCCAAATTTGGTTTTCAACTAAGGTGCCAAAATTCCTAGCACTATCCCTAGTCATTTGTATGAAATCCTGCTGGACATACATCATTACTATTCGATCACTGATGGACAACACATAGTACTTACTTGTTGCTGGCCAGGCGGCTATGCTCTGCCCCTCCCCTTCTACTTAGATGCCAGTACATAACCCTGTCCCATCCCATTTTTGCCATCCCAATGTACCATTTTTGTCTCAAGGGAATCTGGCCAGGATACGTAAAGTGTACCAGAAAGGTATCACAATAACTAGCCAGGCCAAGTATGCCTGGAGAGAGTAATGTGACCCAAATGCTTATGTCTCTCCAAAATCAAGAAGCTGGGAACTAACCCACCAGGTGATGGTGTTGGGAGGTGGGGCCTATGGGAGATGCTTAGGTCTGCAGGATGGAGCCCTCCTGAATGGGATGAGTGCCCTCATGAGAGACCCTACTGAGCTCCCTAGCTCCTTTCACCTTGTGAGGACAAAAGAACCAAGAAGCAGACCCTCACCAGAAACACATTTGACCTTGATCTTGGACTTCTTGCCTTCAGAACTGTGAGAAATGAATTTCTATTGCTTATAAGTCATCCAGTCAGGTTTTCTATTACAGCAGTCCAAATGGACCTAGAAAAGATGCTGATGTTTTTTAAAGATGTGGAATGTTAGAAAATTGAGTCATTTGGTTTCACCCTGCTGCAGTTCTCTATCACTGCACCAATAAATGAGCCCTGATTTAAAAAAAAAAAAAAGGAAAAAAAAAGAAAAATACAATAGCTGAACTAAAGAACTCAACAGAGCAATTCAAGTATCAAATGGATGAAGCATCCAACAGAATCAGTGAGCTAGAAGATAGGGCAAAGGGATGCACTCAAGAAACCCAACAAATAGATAAAAGACTGCAAAGAAATGAAGACAGCATTTGAGACCTACAGAATAACATCAAAAAGAAAAACATTTGCCTCACAGAGGTCCCAAAAGAAGAGAAAGAAAAGTGGGTAGAAACTGTATTTGAAGCAATAGTAGCTGAGAATTTCCCTAACCTGAAGAATGAGGCAAGTCTCCAGGCCCAGGAAGCTCCAAATAAAATTAAATTGAAATGGACCTACGCCTAGACACAATGTCATCAAAATGTCAAAATATAAGATGAAGAATATTAAAAGTAACCAGAGAAAAACAAGTCACATACAAGGGAGTCCCCATGATTTCAGTGGATTTCTCAACTGAAACTCTACAGGCCGGAATGGAATAGCAAGATATAATCAAAGTGATGAAAGAAAAGGATTATCAAGCTAGGATACAAGACCCTGCAAGATTATCATTCAGAACCGAAGGAATGATTAAAAGCTTTTCAAGCAAGCAAAAGTTAAAAGGAACTCATCACCACAAAACCAGCTCTACAAAAAATAATAAAGGGTGCTCTACAAAGTGTAAAGAAACCCTACTTAAAAGCAGTAAGATAGCAAATACAAAAAGTGGGGCGGGGGGCGGTGAAGAAGAGAATGAAATGTGGATGGTTATTAATATTCTAGCTCTCCGAGTTTTGGTTAACAAAAAACCCACGTACCATTAGCATCTATAGAAAAAAAACGATGATGAGCTAAATTTTAAGAACCCTTATTTGATCTTGCCTCACCAAAAATAAAAAATGAAAACAGCATGCCCAGGCGGCCTAGACATTAAGTCTGTGGTGGCAGTGCAGTCCACATAAAGCCCAAGGACTGGATGGCGTTTGAGATCTGGAGCAGAGGGCAGGGTGGGGGTGGAACAACCAAAATGAATAACTAAATAATGATGCTTCTTTTTCTCTCTTTACTGCCTCCCTCCCTGCCTACTTGCCTTCATATTTGCCTGCTTCCTTCCTTTAACCAAAGAAACTGGAAAATGACAAAAACATACAAAAACTCAAAGAAAAAAGGGTTACAAAGACTAGGAGAGAAATGTCAGTAAAAACAATTTCTTCTGAAAATAAAAAATAAAGAAAATGGAAGAAACTAGAATAGCAGCAAACTACAATTATCATATTTTGCAGTGCATAAGGTACACCCACACTTTTGGACCAAACTTTCAGGAAAGAAGTCTTTCATTTTAATTCAAATTTTTATTTATGTTTTGGTACTTATTTTTATATTATAAAGGGATTTTAGCATTTGTTTTTTTATCATGCTATTATACAAGAATTTTATGTAACAAATAATTACAAAATGCAAGAACACATACAGGTACAAGGAGCTTTTCTACCTGTTGCCCCACAATCTGATGACACTCGCTGTGGGAGAAGGTCCAGAGTGTCTCTCAGCAGCTCTTTGGCATATTTAATAATTGTCAGCTTAAAGCTTGCAGTGTCTGTATTTTTGTAAAAATATCAGTAAATTGCTAGCTCCAGCCTAAAGTGTACAAAGAGAAATGTCACTCAGTTCATCCTGTGGTAATCACTTAAATTAAGAGTCACTAATACCTAACTCAGAGGCCTGAGACCTAAGTCAGTCACTTACTCATGGACAATATGTCACTTTCCATTTCATTTCACCTATCTTTTCAAGTCAGTCACTCTGCAGATAACAATACATCGCTCTTCATCACTCTTCGTTTCATTTTGTTGAATGGCTGGTCAAAATAGGCTTTGCCGTAAATTCAACAAAACCGATTCTCTTATTCCAGGGTATTCTTTGTATATGGCTATCATTATTCATTTCTAGAGCTACTTTTACTTCGTAAGCATAAATAAAAAAATTAAAAACATTTACATAGACACAGAATTAGTATCTCTACAGATACCCTGTATAATTCACATCCTTAATTTTTCCCTCACAAATTTTGGCAAAAGAATGTATTATACATGCAAAATAAAGGAGTTATACAAAAATTATCTCTAATTCAAATAAGAAAGCATTTAGCTTTTGTTTTAAGCAAAGAGTGATTAAAAAAAAAAACTGAAATGCCGGTTTGTGGAATGCCCATGCAACTTCATTCTCACTTTAGATCAACAAAGCTGCCCTCGCAGAGCTTGCATACACCCCAGAGGGAGACAGAGGGGCCCAAGGTTTGCTCAGGGACTATGGGCACACAGAAGATATCAGAGGCCATTGTGGTAAGAGCATCAGAGAAAACCTAATGGAGGACTAATATGAACACCTTCATCAAGTTTTGAGGACTGCGTACAAGTAAGGTGGTAAAAAGGGGAGGAAGATGTTTGGGTAAAAGGGAGTATTATGTGCAAAGGTAAAACATAGCATGGAGCACTGAAAGAACCCCAAGGAATTTACTGCCCAGTCTGCTGTAGAGAGCTTGAGAGTGGGTGGAAGCTAACACAGGCTGAAGAGAGGAAATTTCATTCTGAAAATCAAATTCCCACCCCAACTGTGAGTTAGAAAGATTTTGTGACATTCCTTTCGAAAGAAACAGGTTATGTTGGAGGACTAGGTAAGACAGCAGAGATGTAATTGAGACAAGAAATCTAATCTAAGGGTTACAGAAAGGAGGGGTAAATTCAATGATCTTAAATAGGTGGTAGTGACAGGATTGAGGGACAAATGTGTAAGGGAAGAGGAAAAACAATTAAAAAAAGCACAAAATATAAAAATAAATATAAATGATTCTACTTTGATATACCACAATTTCTCAGTTCTACTGCTCCCTCTCTTCCATCCCCTCTTTTCTAAACATTTTGAGACATCGTTCCCAAGACACCACCTCATCTTTTCTACAAGTGCCCTAAACCTTAGGAACTCAGCCACCATTCAACACTCTTGCTCAGTAGTTCATCCACTCTAAAAGAAACCAGCAGCTGGCCAAGTGCTGGAAAAAAACTCACAAAGTCAGGGCATTTCCTTTTTTATGACAGCCCTCCCAGGTGGTGTTTGGCCATCCTAGTCAGCATGGTCTTCCCTATGACCTGTTTGCCAATCACAAAGAAAATAGGAATCCTCTGACAGACACATCTCCATGCAGACTCCAAGACCCCTTAGTCATTCCCCCAAATACAGCAATCCTCTTTCTGTTAAAGAGAGGAAGGAAGGGAGAGGAGGAAGAAGCATTTAAGGAAGGCAGGAAGGAAGAAGAGGGAGAAGCATTTAAGGAAGGCAGGAAGGAAGAGGAAAACATATATTTATTTGTTCATTTTTTGATTTTCACCCCAGCCCTGAGTCCTCAGGTTTTATGTGGTCCACAGGCCAGTGACTTCAGCTACCTAAACTACAAGAGTGTGCCCATAAAGTAACATTCTTTGCCTTTTTTTCCAACAATTTTTTATTGCAGTAACTGTTTCACAAATTAAACTTTTATGTGTAGGTTCCGAATAGGTGCAATTTCCTCATTCTTCAGATATATATATATCAGCATATCCTACCCTCCACCAAAATGCCAAATGTTCTTCATCATTTTTCAGTGGACTCTGCTACCACTTAATACCCTCTTATCTCTACCCCCACCCACTCTATTTCCTATAGGTAACCTCAGTTTTAATGCAAGTGGCCAAAGGTTGGTTTTGCTCCTTTGTTTTGTCTATTCACATTCCACTTAGGAGTGAAATCATCTGGTATCTTTTTTCTTTTGACTTACTTCATTTAGCATAATACCCTCTAGATCCATCCATGTTGATTAAAATGACAGGATTTCATCTCTTCTAAGGGCTGTGTAGTATTCCATTATATATATACATATATACATACATATATATACATATAAACATATATACATACATATATACATACATATACACATACACACACACACATCTTCTTTATCCATTATCTGACGTTGGGCACTTAGGTAGTTTCCAGTTCTTAACTATAGTGAATAGGGCTGCAATAAACATGGGGGTGTAAACTCTGCAAAATAGTATTTCTGTATCTTTTGGGTAAACACCCAAAAGTGGGATGGCAAGACCATATGGGATTTCCAATTTCAACCTTTTGAGGAGTCTCCATACTGTTTTTCATAAGGCTGCACCAATTTGCACTCCTACCAGCAGGGTAAAAGTGTTCCCTTTTCTCCACATTCTCGCCAACATGTGTTGTTTCCAGACTTTTGGAAGTCTCTCAGGTATAAGGTGATATCTCATGGTTGTTTTGATTTGCATTTCCCTGATAGCGAGTAGGAACATCTTTACATGTGCCTGTTGACCATCTGTATATCTTCTTTGGAAAAATGTCTCTCCAATTTCTCTTCTCATTTTTTGAGTGGATTGCTTGTTTTTCTGTTGAGTTTCATGAGTTCTTCATATATTTTGGATATTAAGCCCTTGTCAGAAATAAGTAATGCCAAGTATTTTCTCCCAGTTAGTAGGCTGTCTTTTTGTTTTGGTGAAGTTTTCTTTGACTGTGAAGAAACTCTTTCATTTAATGTAATCCCAGTTGTTTACTTTTCTTTTTGTTTCCCTTGATGCTGAAGTTGAGTCCTGAAAGACCTCTCTAAAGCTGATATCATGGAATGTCTTTCCTATGTTGTCTTCCAAGAACTTTATTGATTTCCAGTCTTATGTCCAAGTCTCTAGTCCATTTTCAGCTAATGTTTGTGAATGGTGTTAAGAGAATGGTCTAGCTTCATACTTTTGCATGTGGCTGTCCAGTTTTCCCAATACCATTTATTGAAGACTTTCCTTTCTCCATCGTATGCTTCCTTTGCTGTAGATCAATTGTATGTGTGTGAGTCAATTTCTGTTGATTCAGTTCTATTCCACTGATCTGTGCCTGTTATTATTTCCAGTACCACACCATTTTGATCACTATCGCTTTGTAGCTTAGCTCAATGTGTGGGAATGTAATCCTTCTGGATTTGTTCTTTTTTCTCTTAATTGCTTTGGTTATTCAGTGTCTTTTATTGCTCCATGTAAGTTTTAAGATTCTTTTGTTCTATTTCCTTGAAGTAAGTCCATGGGATTGCATTAAATCTGTATATTGCTTTAGGTAAGATGATCATTTTAACAATGTTGATTCTTCCCAACCATGAGCAGGGGCTGTTTTCCCATTTCTTTGTGTCCTCTCTTCTACTTCTTTTAAGAAGGACCTGTAGATTTCATTTAATAGGTCTTCACTTCCTTTGTTAAGTATATTCCAAGGTTTGATGATTTTTACTTCTCTTTTAATTGCGTCATTTTCATTTTCTTCTAGCAGGTTGTTTGCACACAAAAATGCAACAGGTTTTTGTGCACTGATTTTGTGTCATGCCATTTTACCGTGTTCACTGATTAGTTCTACTTGTTTTTTTTTTTTTTTAATAGTTTAGGGCTTTTAATATATATAATCATGTTATCTGCAATTAATAATAGATTCGTATCCTTTCTAATGTGGATTCCCTTTTTTCTTGCCTAATTGTCTAAGACCTCTAGTATGATATTAAACAGGAATGGTGAGAGTGGACAGTCTTGTCTTGTTCCTGGTCTTAGAGGAAATGCTTTCAATTTTTCACATTGACTATGGGTTATTGTATATGGACTTTATTATGCTGAGGTATGTACCTTCTATCACCATTTAATGCAGGTTGCGTTTTAATCATAAAGGGTTGTTGGAAGTCCGTTTTATCCAATATAAGTATAGCCATTCCTATTGTTTTTTTTGGTTGCCATTTGACTGTCGGATTTTCTTCCAACCACTGACTTTGAGGCTATGTTTATCTTTTGAAAGGTGAGCTTCCTGAATGCAACAGAAGGTTGCATTTTTTAATTCATTCACCCACTCTGCGTCATTTGATCGGTGAGATCAATCCATTAATGTTTAGGGTGATTACTGATATATAACTGCTAGCTGTGATTTTGTAATTTGTCTTCTGGTGGTTGTTACAGACAGTGCCTTTCCTCTTCTCTTTCTCTTCTTGGTGGGCTGGGTGTACTTACGCTTTGAATGGTATCCCTTTTTGTTTTCTTCTTTGCTTTTTTCCCTGGAGATGTATTTTGAGGTTGTGCTAAGGTTAACATTAAGAATTCTATGCTTATTTTCTATTTTTGCTTGAAAGCATATTAGTCTTCCACTCATTCTAATCATCCACATTTTTATTCTCCTCTCCTCCTCCCCACATTTTATATTTGCTGTCTTAATGCTTTTAAGTGGGATATCTTTACACACTATAGATAATCCTTTCGTATTTTTGTACAGCTGATTTTGTAGTGAATTCCTTTAATTTCTGTTTATCAGAAAAGCTTTTTATCATTTCTTCAGATCTAAATTATAATCTTGGAGGGTATAGTATCCTAGGTTGACAATTCTTTTCTTTCAACACTTTGAACATATCATGTCATTCCCTTCTGACTTATAGAATTTCAGTTCAGAAACCCACTGACAATTGTGTAGAGACTCATTTGTAGGTGACATGTTTTTCTCTAGTTGTTTTTAAGATTTTCTTTATCTATACTTTTGACATTTTGATGACAATGTATAGGTATATGTCTTTCTGGCTTTCTTTTATTAAGAACTCTTTGAGGTTCCTGAATCTGGAGGTTTGCTTCATTCTTCAGGTTAGGGAAGTTCTCAGCTATTATGTCTTCAAACAGTTTCTGGTCTTTTCTCTATCCTCTCCTTTTGGGACCCCTGTGATGCGAATGTTGTTCCTTCTGATTTTATCCCATAGGTTGCAAATGCTTTCGTCATCTCCTTTCTCTTTGTCTGCCTGAGTGCATTCACCTGCCCTATCCAATAGCTCACTGATTCCACTGGAAGCTTCATTCATCCTACTCTTGAGTCCCTCTACTGAGTTCTTTAGTTTCAGCTATCATGGTCATTTTGTTGATATCTTGCTTCACTTCTCTCTTTTTTGTTCTCTTTCTCTCCCTCTGTTGTTTTCTTGATTTCCATGAGTATGTTATTTACTGTTGCCCTAAATTCATCCTTAGGTAGTTTGCACATGTCTGTTGTGTTCAGATTTTCCCTGGTTTTAATTGGATTCATCATTCATGTCTATTTCTCTTTCTTCATTCTGTTTGGCATTCTGCTTATCTTTCTGTGGGTTAGCTATCCCTGCAGTGATGGCATCGTGTAGGGTGTCAACCAAAGAAATCTTTATCTTGAACACTGGGAATTCTTGAGTTGTGTGGCATCACCACTGGTTGAATTTGTCAAAGTTCTTATGTGGACCCTCTCGGTGCCTGAGGACTCAGCCTATGGGGGTTAGAGTTTGTGTGGAGAACACAGAGCCTTTCACCAGTATCCCAGCTTTGAACATAACCACCTTGTCACTGACCTACAACCAACAATTAAGCTTCAGTTCTGCCCCCATCCAGAGAGCAATGTTCAAAGTTCCTTCCTTCTGTGACTTTCTTCTTCCTTTAAGGAGCAGGTGGGGAATCTCTGGTGGGCAGGCGGTGGGTCCTGGGGCTCTGGAGCAATATGATGGAAGGTGGTAGGGAAAGAGGAACTCCCCTAGTTGCCTTCCAGTTATGGTGGAGCCCTGTGTAATTTTCCTTTGGTGGGGTTTCTGCTCAGACCACCAGGGCACCGATCTTCCTTCTGCCTTGTGCTAAGATTGTCTCTCCAGTTCCGTGTCTCAGTCCTGCTGGGTGGGCTCTCTGCTGCCCTCAGAGTGATTCCTAGAAGGTTTTGTTCTTCGGCAATTCCAGTGCCTCTACCACCTTTTCCCCGCCAAGCTGGAGTCCTGAATCCTCTATGCAGCTCAGAACCCTGATGGTGGTGATCGTTGTTGCTGTCACCAGGCCCCAGGTCAGACCTTCTGAGTCATCCGTGCCTGAAGAATAAGTGATTTCTAGCTTTTCTGTAGAGAGGAGATTCAACACTTCCTACTAGGTCACCATTCTTGATGGCCTTCCTCCAACAACCTTCTTAAGGGAAGTCCATATCATTTTAACACTCATTCCTCAGTACTACACTTTAGCCCGGAACAAACATAGTGTACCCCTGTGACAAGCATTATTCCAGGCACAACACCTCAGAGAATGAAATAAACACTTGATTAGTATGGACTACATAACAGAAATAGTTTCTTCAAAAGTCATCAAAGCTTTCCTTGTCCCAAAATCACAGTCATTCATTCCTGGCCCTAACTATCTTTTCCCACCTGGACAAGATTTGCTGCTCCCCTCCCTGGAAACTCCCTTTCCACTCCTTTCTTTTCCCTCCTTCTCCACCATCAATTAACTTGGGTTTTCCTATCTCCTTTTCCAGTGTTTTTCTCATCTCACTCCCATGTTTTCCAGACAAGGCCCTTTGGTCTTCAACTCCCTGGCTACCCTGGGGGTCTATACTGTTACCTAGTAGTAATGAATGACAGCTAGACAATTAGAGACTATCAAGGTACAGCTTATCCAACCCCCTTGCTGTGGGAGGTCATTAATATCCCCAGGTTAGAACATAAAAAATGAGGTCTGAGATTAAGTACCTTGCTCAAGCTTATACAGCTAGTAAAAGGTAGAATCAAAAGGTAAAATTTAACATGCCCTAAATTTATCTCACCATTTTCCATCAAAGACACCCTTTTCAAGTTGCCTCTGGAAATGTTATCACCAACGAACTACCAGTCCCCTAAGCCATAATATGGGCATCATTCCAACTCCTCATTCTGCCTTATAACTACATCAGTGATTTTATGAATAAAATTCTAGGAAGTTTAGGACAGCACTGTTATGCCTAACATCCTTGAAATGAGATTATTAGCAGCTCATGGATCAGAAATATCAACCACTGGATGCCATGCTTACTTGGTGAACAGCAGTTTGTCACATATTAAGTGGGCCACTTAATTTAGCTAAGCCTGTTTCTCTCTAAAAATTGAAAAACGAAGACTTGGTCAAAGGTCTGAAATAGCTGCTGCTATTGAACTGTTGGTCATTAATATTCATTATGGATGATTTACAGAGCAGAATGGTACTGCTGAATTGGAAAGTGAAAAACAAAGCTTCTTATGCATTTTTTGCTCTCTGAGCTTAATGATTAAACCCGATTTCCTCCTTTAAACACCATTTAATTTGAAGAGATCCTCAAGGCACTGCCAACGGTGCCTAAATAAACAGGTCTTCAGTAGCTTTTGGCAGTCTATTTTCTTGATACTTGCGGAGACTTGACCTTTTTTTGACATATTTAATTCAAAGGCAGATTCACTAACCTCACTTTAGTGTTTCAAATTAAGTTATACTTTTATTCTAGCTGACAGCCGTATCAAAGACATTAATTATTAAAGTATATCTAGCAGCAATGATAACAAATCACTTAATATACCCGTATTTTGCTAGGCTCTGTCTGTGGGTCTGCAGCTGAGAGAGAACATATTGACTAGAATAGCTGGGCAAACAACTGAAGTAAGAGAAGCAGAACTCAAATTGGTGGTGATTTCGTAAGCAGGAAATAAATATATAGAAGGGTAGATTGAAATGCAATAGAATTTTTAAATGAATGAGAGATGATCCTGTGAACTGGGAGAGGTGGAGAACAATCTAATTAAAAAAACAGAACAACCTGAATTGTCCCAATTATGAGAGGCAATCACAACAGGCACCATATTTTACCCCCACCATTTTCTAGCTATGTAACTTGTCCAAGTAAATTAGTTAATCTGATAACTAAGTTTGGTAACTAATAACTAAGGAAATCAGTTTTGCATTGGGGAAAATGCAAATACCCACATTCAAGCACTCTACCACAAAGCTGTAAAAAGTAACAAGCTTAAAAAAGAAAAAGTGAGCTAGAGAGAGACACACCTTTATGAGTTTATGGCATTAACATAAAAAAAAAAAAGTTATGTTACACAGTATCTCAAACGTCAAGTAAAATCTTTATAGACCAGAAGCTTAAGTCTATGACAAGAAAAAAAGAATGAAATCCTCGAATACTTTTCCGTGAACTTGGAAGTCCTAACAAAATTCTTTCGAGAGAATACTAAAATAATGGGTTTTGTTTCATTTGTACTCCAAATGAGCCATATTAGCAATTTCACAATTTTTAAAGTATTTAAAAATCTTTCATTAAGATTATTAAGATTCAACAATAAGCTTCCTCTACACCCATAACAAAAAAAAATTTAGCATTCAAAATTTTAATACAATGACAGTCTCTTAACATTACTTCTTCCAAAATAAACCTCTAAAAGTCATGTTAGTCTTTATCTTATGTGTATTTCAAACCGTCCACAACTTTAACTTTATTTTTAAAGAAAGGGAGATAGGGAGAGGAGGAAGAAGCATCTTTAACCATTTTGGTCCTCTGCTCACCCCCACCAGTCCTCTGGGGTTGTAAACCCAGGTCCTTGGGCTTTATATGGAGCACAGCCTTTTGAGTCATAAGGGTACACCCACTTCCACTTTTTAAATGCATCTAACTTTCATTCTCTACAAAAGGTCAGGAACTCCTCTAATTCTCACAATAAAGAGACTGTCTTCAGGACAAAACATACACTACACTCTATAATGCAAAATCATCCAGTCTATTAGAGTCATTCATTCCTCGATTATTTATTGATCACCTCTTATGTGTCTGACACTGTTTTAGGCACTGAGGAAAAGGGGACGATTCCTTGCCCCTACTGAGTTTGTTATAACTGAGAATGTATCAGAGAATTAAAAAACAATCCCACAACATGCAGGCATTAAGAGCTACATAGAGCACAATAAGGGAATTAAGTAAGAGGGTGCTCTTTGGGGAAACTACTCTAATGGGGACTTTTGAGCAAAGATATTTTTTGAAGAACTAGATAAAAGATGTGTGTGAGGAGAGTTTAAAGACTCAGATAGGACATAATAAAGAATCAATGGCAGGAGCAAATTCAATCAACACTGAGACCAGCTGGATTGTTATTTTTCTCTTATCTGGGGGTAAAAGATATGTTTTATTAATAGTTGTATTACCCCAGACACTATCAAAAATTGCTAAATTAATACAGACTATTCCCTACTTGCCTAATGATTGAATAAAATCATGCCGAGATATCCCCCTTTCAGTATGAGTGTTCACTGAGATTTCTAACAGATCCCTCAATTGTCAAGGCATCCTCAGGCCAATGAAGGCATGACTGTCTCACAACTTTTACTTTGTAATCCTGTATTTTCAGAATGAAAAAAGTGGTCTGATAATGGGATAAACATTTGAAAGCTAAACTCTTTCCAGTCCTACTTCTTGGCAGGAGATAATACTCAGGCAATAAAGATGTACTCTTAAATCTCTGTGCAGGGCAGGCGGTAGGAGTTTCGGTATGCACAAGAGCGCCTCCGCCATCCACTCGTTAAACATTGACGGAGCAGAGGGCTGGAGAAAACATTCCGGGTCTCCAACCTGTTCATTCTGTGAAATGCATACAAAATAACCAGTCACCTGAGTGCCTGGCTGCTTGGCACACAGTAGTTTCACAGTAAGTAGTGATGGGTGAATACGAGGGGGACAAAAGCACATGGGTCGATCGTGTAGAAGATGTATGGGAGCTGTAAAGGGCTTCGGAATAAAGGCTGGTTTTCTTTTCCGGGAAGAATTTAGGGAGCGACTGGGGTAAAGAAAGGGAGAAGTGGGTATGGGATCCTGGGGCTGACAGTGCTACCTGGAGGAGCGGAGGGCGCGGCGCCCCTACACTATCAGCCCCGCGAGCTGCGAGCTGGGAGCTGAGGGCGGGGCTGGCGCCGCGGGAGCTCGGAACCCACCCGGCTCCCGCCGCACTCCCGCGTGCATGATCCGAAATGGAGGTGCTGCGAGCGCGCCGCGGGCTCAGACCACCGCTGGGACACTCCCCAGTCCACAATGCCCCTCCCTGCGGGGCCGTGGGGCCGGGGAGCCAGGCCGGGCCGAGGGCTGGCCGCGGAACGCGGGCGGCTGCGGGGAGGCCGCGCACTTACCCGGAGCCTGGAAGCGCTGGCGCGGCGCTGGGCGGGCGCGCTGATTTGGGTGCTGGAGGGCCGCAGTGGAGAAGGCCACTCGGAAAAGCAAGGGACGAAGGCGGCCTGGCAGAGGCGGCGCCGTCCGTGCTGGGGGCCCGAAGCGCTCCCGTGAACTCGCCAGCCGTCCGGCTCGCACACGTGCGGCGCAGCGACGCGCTGCGGCCGGCCCTCCCCCTAGGCGGAGCCCGCTTCCAAACGCCGGTCCCGCCTTCAGCCGCTGGGCCCGCCTTCAGCCGCTGGGCCCGCCCACCGGACCGGAGTGAAGGAAGCCCCGCCCACTCCCGGCCCCGCGGAGCTCTGAGGAGCTCTGTCCTGGGAGGCCAAGTATTTCACACCTCCATTTACACTTTGCCGCCTGTGAGATACCGTACTAACAGTGGCCTCACACCAGGAGCTCCCAGGCAGGTGCATCTGGGCTTCGGGGACGGTAAAAGTGGTTTTGTCATGCCCCAAAGAGATCTTTGGGACTTCTAAGGCAGCTATTGCTAGTTGTTTCCTAGTAAGGATTTCTTGTACATAGTTATGACCCTAGTTATGTTAACTGCACCACGCAGTTAACTTACTGAAAAGAGAATCACTTATGCAATATACTGTTATATGGATGCCTTCAAGAGACCATTTTCCCATTTCGATTTACCCCTCCTCGACAGCTCGATAGAATCCACTTCAAGATAGCTGCCAAGTTTGTGCTTTAGTTTAATGAAAATATAATTTCTGTTGCCATGCTCTTCAAGAAGCACACATTACCGGACCAAATCGCAGTCTCTAGTAGCTTTTGCACTTTTGATATTTCGCTAAACATCAATCCTGAATAAAAACACAATGTTATTTCAAATCCTTATTATTTCTGTTAGATTTATTTTTGTTTCCAATTGTGGTAAAATCCATGTAACATAAAATTGACCATTTCAACCATTAAGTGGGAAGTTTGGTGCTAAGTACATTGTTGTACACTCACCACTGTCTAGCTCAAGAATTCTCATTTTTACAAGACCAAAACTCTGTACTTACTAAATAAAACTGCCTATTATTCCCTTCTCCTAGTCCCTGGCAACCACGATTCTACTTTTTTTTGTAAGGAAAGGTGCAGGCAGAAACTAAGATGGGCAGGCTGGCAGGCAAGCAGAGAGAGGAAGAAGAAACATTAAATTAATTTAGTTGTTCATCCTGGTTCTTCCCACCCCAGGTCTTGAACCCAAGTCCTTAGGATACATGTGGACTATGTTCGGTGGCCTTATCCACTAGGCCACCAGAGCATGACCATTCTGTTTATTCTTTCCATGAATTTTACAATTCTAAGTAACTCATATAAGTTGAATCAAACAGTCTTTGTTCTTTGTAATTGATTTATTTCACTTAGCATAATGTCCATACAGTTTACCCATGTTGTACTGGGTATCAGGACTTTCTTAATTATTTATTTTTACTTTTTTCTTTTAAAATTTTTTCACTTAGCTGTTTGGTTATTTTTTAAAAATTTTTCATTTTTTTAAATTGTGGTAACTTATTCTACACATTAAAATAAAATCTTATGTATGGGTTCCTATTTCTCAGATATATGTCAACACATATACCTCCACCAAATCACCAAGTGTTTTTCACCATTGTCCAGTGGGCTCCACCACCACTTGCCCCTACTCCTCCCCACCTCCCATGGGGTTTTCTTCATTTTTAGGGTTGAATACGCTCAGAACATCTGGGATATATCACCGAAAATATAAACTGAAATGAGTCACTTGAATTTATGGCGTGGCGGGAGGGGACCTTTAAGATGCAACTTTAAGAGCCCTGGCGAGGTGGTAGAGTTTGACCGCTGCTGAGAAACCCGGCTTTTTCCGGAGACGCGCAGGCGGGAGCCTGCTTCTTGAGCGGCTGTCTTAACTCCCGACCGGCAGGGGGAGCCACGGAGCACGGCCAGCGCAGGCGCGGGCGGGGCCTCTCTGCTCTCTGGGAGAAGAGGAAGAAACCAGTGAGACTACGAGAGGAAGTCGCGGTGGCACTAAGCTCTACAGTCTCCGAGGTTGAGCTGGTGCCTTGTCACTGGCCGGAGCGGACTTCACAGGCCACGCTGGCTACGCATGTAGCGGAGGACTCGCGCGAAGGCAGGATGCTCTCGGCTGGCGAGATCGATGAGGCGCCGGCAACGCCGGTGAGCCGACCCTGGCTGCCCTGGGAGGGACAGTGGTGACCCAGTGAGGTGGCACAGATCTCTCAAGAGATTGTCTAGGGAAGGTGACCCTAACGGCCTCGGAACGAGGTTCCTGCCTTCCAAGGGGAGGAAGCTCTTGCAATCCTGGTGACATAACGCACACCTCCCAGGAGAGGTAGTCCCAGTGAGGTGACTGGCGATCCGGGTGAAATGACACATCCATCTGAGGCAGTACCTTGGCGGGCGAGCAGGGTCTTCCGTGGGTCCTGGGGAGGTGACAATCGTGGTTTCAGGGAGATAGTTCTCTTTGGACTTGCATCAGACGATCCAGCCCCTCAGAGGCCCCAGAGGAAAGTGTCTGAGTCCCCTCGGTCCTCCAGTGGATGTTCTCGGGGAATCCTGTATGAATTCCATCTGCCTGTTCATGCTTAGTGTTTGTCACATCTGTTCTCTTTCTAGTGCTGCTCTGAAAGTGATGAGGAAAGGAAAAGCGTGGAAGAGAAAAGTAAGCAGACTCCATACATTTCAGCACTTCCTACCCAACCATTCTTGCAGAACTCAGCTTTCCAGGGCCTGCATTGCCTGCATCCAAAATGGATCCTAGTTGGTTATCTTTTAGATGAAGTATCTTTATTTTTCTGTACAGCATGCAAACAGCATAGTATGAAATACTGATTTTCATTATGCATATGTTTTCATCTAAAATTGTTGAATATGAGATGCTTTGGAGAAGAGCTTTCTACTGGTGTATTTTCACTGGACTTCTGCCCATCCAAGATTCAAAATAATTGAATCTTGTTATTTTGATGAAACATCACTTACTAAGCATCAGGAATTTAGAGAGGCTAATGATCTAGAAGAGATGACCACCATCTTACTTGGGTTTAGAGGAGTCAAATGATGGTTGGCTCTACTTATACATTCTGTGATTTTTGCAGTTACAAGTTGATCTGGCACATCCTGGTGGCCTAGCGGTTTTTCACTGTGGATAGTCCACATATATCCCAAGGTCTCCAGTTCAAGACCAGGGCTGGGGAAACAAACAGGATAAACAACTAAATAAAATGGAGTGCATCTTCCTCTCTCTCTCTGCCTGTCTGCCTAATCGCCTTCATTCCTGCCTACACCCTTCCTTTAAAAAAGAAAAAAAGTTGATCTAGGCAGAGCACAGTGGATAACTTGGTTCCCAGATCTTGGATTGTACAAGGAAGTGGGATAAAGGACAATATCTCCATTTCTACTTAAAACAGGAGCAAATGTCAGGGATGCGGACAGTTGTCATTTTACTTTAATGAGCTAATGTGGCAGACTTTTGACAATCAAATCTTAATGGGTTTTTTAAATGAAATTTACTGGGTAAGAAAGAATAAATACATGTAACAGCTATTCTATTGGGGGTTTTGGTTTTTCTGACTATGGCAAACAGCCTGGGAATGATTTGTGGTAAGAGAAGTGGTTGCCCATGCTACCATATTGACTTTTGGAGTTCGACTTGCCTTTAACATTTTCTGCTGATAAAATCTAGCTTAGAAAGAAAGTTCTAAGCAGTCCATAACACTTGATGATCATAGCTACGACAACTAAACTCATTTTCCTTGAAGGATTTGAGTGTACCCTTTATACCTCAGGCAAACCCTTCCCTTTGCCACCTTTGCTCTGTGCAGACGCCTAGGAAATTGATTCCTGTTATTTAGTTCAATGATAGATGTAGACTGTAGACTTTGTCCTTGACTCTCCTTTGTTGGTTTGTCAACTTCTTTGCAATCAGGTGTGCTCTTTACAAAATATAGACAAAAAGACATAAAACTTCCCAAATCACCAGTCTGTCATTTTAAGGAATGTCATATAACTAAGAATGCATTATGCTGCATTTAAAGTGTTATATCAAAAGAATATAGTTTTTTTTTTTAAAGGAAAGGTGCAGGCAGGAATAAAGGCAAGTAGGCAGGGAGAGGAGAAAAAAGCATCTTTATTTCATTGTTTTATTCACTTC